>JAVYIG010007703.1:56470-98641 GCA_035222895.1 Strongylocentrotus droebachiensis | reverse complement strand
CATTGAAATGTAACGGTTTTGCTCTTAAACTAAAATTTGAATTTCCAACTACTGTACATGTACATGTACATTTGCCTGGTACGTCACATCTTCAAGACAAGACATGCTAAAAGGCATTACATCATGCCTACAATATCTTCATTTATATATCTCTTGTCCACTTTCGTAAGGAATATTGTCAATCAAACTTCAAACGGCACAGGCCTGATAATTACCCGATTTAAATCGGTCTCCCGATTTGTTTTTTTCCTGATTTTTTGTCTTTTTCTTCTTCCTGATTTTACCTCGATTTTCCTCAAATTTTCTTACTCAAAAGGGGGGGGGGGGGGGATGCTGTTAGATGCCATTTTTTTCTTCCCCCAAATCCTTTTTTTTTTTTTTTTATTCAAGGGCAAGGGGGAGGGGGGGGGGGGTGGTTGAGGAAAAAGAAAACCCTATTTTTTTTTTTAGTGCTCACTATCACCCCTGAAGGGCATGAAAAAATCTTATTTTTCTAAATACCTACACTTATTCTTAAAGAGATGGTTTATTGATTTCAAACTTGACTGAATTTGGTATCATTGCAATCGAAAAATTACACTGAGTAAAATCATTACATTTGTGTAACTTGCACATTCGAGCGAAATTTATAAAAGTTGATTGGACTTTGACGAAAAATCAACCCACTCAACGCCCCCAAAACATCGTAAGTCAGCTGATTTTTGAGTGACGTCATAATATGAACAGTGGGCCGCTCAGCTGAAATGATTGACGCGGTGCGAGATGCAGTTTGCATGCTATTCACATGTATTGCATTGACTCTCGAGTACCGTACCCCATTTATACCTAACGCTGTTTACCTTCATCAAAATCCCCTGGAAATATGGATATGGACGAAAACATATACTTGAGTATACTCCAGAAGGTTCCTCCATGGCATGGTTTTGGTTCTTAATCTGACGTTAGTCTAGATAAATGGTAGAAAACTTCCAAAAAGCGAGTGAATATATCGTCGATGTAGCGTTCAAGTTTCCCGTAGCTGGTAGCTGTGCGTGCGTACTCTGTGCATGTATTATGTGTGCAATACACTGACCTCTATATGCGTGCATCACATCTAGCGCAGCTTGCTAGCCAGCCTAGCCCGTAGCCCGGCGCTCGAGCTAGCCGTGAATCGCGAACCGGACTGATCTGTTTCTCTCGGTTTATCAGGTCCTATACGACTTAATTTATCAAAAATGTAAATTAATCAGCCTAATCACACATTTTTGTAATGAATATCTGGACAACTCTATGTAAATTTGTCGCCTTTTTTATTCCAAAAGAGTCGTTAGGTCAGCATGCGAAATGTCCTTTGCCTTCCCAGATCAGACACATACACGCTGAAGTGCCCCTCAGAATATGTGATTGGTTTTCCGATTTTTATGCTCAAATGTGACGAAAAAAATATAAAAATCAAACAAACATTTGTAGAAAGTATCATTTATTCAGTGTATCTCATTCAAAATGCCAAAAAAATATCACCACTGGCGGTAAATATACAAACAACGTTAACCCATATCTGAAAATTACAATGGGTATCCAACATTGTCCCGAATGTGTGATGTAGGTTGTTCATATTGTGACGTCATCGTTTCGCATGTAAAATAACGCCGTCAATTCACTTAGTGAGTGGGTTCAGGAAAGGGTAACAAAATTGCATTTAATTTATTCCTCACATCAGTAAGGGCTTCAAAAGTACTTTGCTCATTTTGTTAATGTTCTCAGCAATCTGTAGAGGTGTAATTTGCCCATTTTCCACATTTCAATGAATCATCTCTTTAAGGGTGAGGTATGACTGAGGTTTCCTTCAAGGGCTAAAAGTCTTTCCAGGAAGAAAAAAGAAGAAGAAAAAATAAAAAATGCATGAAACAGGGCTTCACATTTACTTTTTCTTTTCAAAGGGGGCCCAATACAAATTCAGGACCCTTATTTTTAGGGTCTGTAGGCCTACTGTATGCGTGAGACCTGTTTCCAAATGTTGAAATTACTAGACGTTGGGCACCCATGTACAGTGTACATGTATCTGTTTGCATTGAGCCCAGGTGTAAAATAAAGTAATGTCATATATTTTATGAGCACATGCTGTGATAGCTGTAAAGGAAAAGCTGGATTCCTAATAGATACATGTACACATCATAATCATATTATTCAGAATTCCATAATGGGGAAAAGTGCATGCTGATTTATGCATGATGATGTTTCCATGGCTAGTTTTTTGGCCTTTTTGCACCTTTCAAAGCACTGACCAAGTGGTGGTCAACTGGTATTATTATTATTATTATTTTTTTTTTTTTTTTTTTTTTTTTTTTGGGGGGGGGGGGGGGGTGTTGTTTGTTTTTTTGCTTGATATTGTTTTATGTGTACATTGATAATGAATGGCAAGTAGGGTAAAAACAAAGGCCCTAGGAACACTCATTGTGTGTTATAACATACGAAATGTAATCTGCAGTAGTACACTTAATGAAGTAAATGCTTTGCAAGAAACGCAAGAAATTGTATGTGAACGAGCCTCAGGATTACTAAAAACATTGAGACTCCTGTTACTCAGAAAAAGCTAGCTATTGGTGATTGAAATTTGAATGTCCATTGTCCACAATGTACTTTACATGTGAGTAATGTCATCAAACTTTTGCCTAGAAGAACATTTTGCATCAGATGTAGAAATGTTGTAGCCTTGTAAAGTAATGGTTGTAGTTAAAATGGCCTGTCAGTTGCCAAGATTTTTTAAACATGTTAAACAAAATCTTCAGGTGTTTTTCTTTTTTTTTCTTTAAAAAAAAAAAAAAACTTTTATTTTACCTCCATTTTGCAGGCCAAAAAAATGAAAAAGTTAAATTTCAACTGCATTTGAAAGATAATACTAATTTAGAACTTCCCTAAAAAAGGTGGGGCTTGAAAATGTCTTCAAGTGGGAAAATAACGACTATTAGTTGTCAAATCGACTTTAGGGCTATAGAGCCCAAAAGTAATAGTCTTGATTTTCAGATAATTGTACCGAATGGTCATACGTTTTATGCTGCGCAAAGATTCAATTAGTTTAATCTTGGCCATCACAAGAAGTGGGTTATTGATGTAAACAAATGCTCATGTACCCTGTACAACTCTTTTCATGTATGTTATTACCAAAGAAGAAAAAAAGCCAGTCAGTCACTCAATAGTGTCTGACAGTGAAGTCTAGCAAGTAAACGGGTTTCCTTGCATAATTTGAATATGAGGACACTGCTAACCTTTAAATTTCACAGATAGGACATACATGACATATTCATAATTCCTGCAAAGTTCTACAGAATTTGAGGTTGGCTGCAAAAGGGACAAAGTACCTTTAAATGGCATTGAATTATTTTCAGATATTTTGGTGTACATTGAATAGTTTTCTTGCTACATTTATGAAGCATACAGGTAATACACCAATCTCATTCATTTGATTTTCAATTTTTCATAATGCCTGCCGAATATCACCCCCTGGAGTGTATTCATATCGATATGTACATTCATAGTGTACATATTGCACTCATTGTACATGCATCATTGATTCTGGTGTTGCTTTTTCAACTAAGGGTTTTGATTAAATTACTAAGGGTTTAACCAAAAAAAGCTTGAGATATCCACAGAAGGCTCTTGCGGCCATTGAGAATGCATGGCCCTAGCGTCATGATTTCTTGCTTTTCCCCCGATATAGCGTAAACAGTAATTCATTATAAACGCTTGGTGCTTCTTGAGAGAGCCATGATATGGAAGGTGTGTCGTGTGAAACTGTCTGATAAAAAGATAGAAAGAAAAAGAAAGAAAAGAGAGCTCAGGGAAAGGTTGGGTCTATAAGAAACTAGTGGAAATGGTAAAGAGAAAAGGATTTAGATAGATGGGCGTGTGCTGATGAACCTGTGAATTGAGCGTGGCGTCTGGAAGTGGCATTTATAAGAAAGAAAGAAAGGTTGGTCTAAGTGAGGAGAATGCTTGAGATGAGAAGAACTGGAGGGAGAGAATGCCATCATGGCGCAAAAGTCAGTACCCCCCCCCCCCCCCCATAAGAGGGAAAATGCCTACCAGTACCTAAATAAATGATGATGATGATGATGATGATGGAGTGATGCTCTCACAGTGTAATGCAGTAACCAGATTCTTAGATGTGGTCGGTAACGTTTGGAGCAACATGGCTTGGACGTACCATTATAATGATTCACTCCAAATTATGTTTGTGATTTTGATCTTCTTTCTGACAATTTTGTACTGTGTGATTAGAGAAGTTCTCACGAGAGCATACACATTAGAAAATGGGAACATAGAAAGTGGGAACATAGGAAAGGAGTCCATGCAAATGATGGCATGGGACTGACTATACATGCACTTAAATGCAGTTTAAAGCTGAATGTAGAACTCCTTCATTCAGTCTTTCTTGAGTATAAAAGAAATTGTCTACATGAACATATCTACATTCAAGAATATGCTTATTGTTGGCCAGTGTTATGTTCACCAAGAGGCATAGCAATAGTACAAAAGGCACTCCTTTGCAAATACGCCTACACAAAAATGATAAAAGGTATTGTTGCCCAGACCTTAAAGTGGAAGAGAATGAAGGTCCATTTACACAACCCCAAAACATTCTGAAAAACCATTGTATTTATGGACTGCCAATTGCCCTGCTGGTAAAACCCATAACAAATGTTTGTGTTTGTTCATTTTGGTGAAGCACGAAAGCGAGGAGAGTCGCGTGAACAAATACCAGAATCATTCATCAATGTTTTGATGGCGAACATTTACACTGCAAAAATCTGGGAAGTTCTGCTGGCGTGTAAAAAAAACACACTCCAGCAGTTGGTTTTTCAGTCTGGTTTTTCTGTGTGTGTTTACCGGTAGATGCCTAGCATCTCCCCTCAAAACACCCGGAATGTGAGAAAAATTGAAGGGTTTTGGGCTTGCAGTGTAAATGCAGCTGGAATGGTACTTAATCAAACTATGGGGTGTGTTTGACAGTGTTTGACAATAATTAAAATACCAAAGTCTATTTGAGCTTCATGTATGTAATTCAAGTTTTAAACCTAAAGGCATACTTTTATTATGGGAAAATTTAAGATATTTATAAAATAAAGTACTTGTCTGTGTAGAAAATATAATGGCTAAATGTATGTACCATAGTCATCAGTTTGGTGACTTTCCATCTGTTGTACCCTTACCATTCACATACCTGCCAACCCTTCCGAATAATCCGGAATATTCTGTTTTTCCGGATTTTTAGGACCCCAAAATTCCAGGTTTTTTTTTTTTTTTGTTGCTTAGCCCAAATAAGCTTGTTTTATCATGTGCCGCGATGTGAGAGTTCACGTATTGCGTGCGTTAAAGGGCTGCATGATTGAGCAGCGAATTTGTACCGGTATTCGCATTTTTGCACAGATTTAACGCGTATTGCCAGTTACACTGTACACTGCCGCTGCATGTGCGAACGTCTGTTAAGGGTACAAATTTCTTATTTTCAAAGACATACCGTGCTGAAAATTCTTAATTCTCATTTTCAAATGTTGGCAGGTATGCATTCATAGTGATATGGTTAGTGTTATAGGTATAATATTAGGTTTGGGTTTCAGCCGATAAGGTTAGAGTTAGGGCTGCCATAGATTATTTACACCTATACTGCTTAAATGTGCATAATACAACAGCAATAGGATGTTAGCATAGGGTAAATGGGATGAAATTGTCTGCTCAGATATAATTTCCATTTTACAATTGTTCATGTTTGAGTATTCCTTTTTCTTCTTGCCGTTTGCAGGTCCTCTTTCTATGCTTCACGATCCTATCTCTCCGTCAGCTGTACGCCACCATCAACATCGCCATGATCCTAGAGCTCAACTCCATCTTCCTGCACAGCCGACAGCTCCTGCTCATGTATGGCTTCAGCAAGCAGGACCTGGTCTATCGGCTCAACGCCTACTTGAACATCCTGAGCTACGTGGTCTGCCGAATGGGATCCATGGGGTTTCTCTGCGTCTGGGTGGTCGTGACGGAGCAGGACGTCCCGCCAATCATACGCAAGACCGGACCGTACACCATCGGATCCATCTTCTGTATCAACCTGGTCTTATTCTACAGGCTCATCATCAGTGACTTTGGCAAGAAAAGCAGCTCTAGTTCTAAACAAGAGGTTGACATCATGAATTCCTAGCATCCTTTCACTTCACCTTCATCAACATGGCTTCCATTTCATATTTATTTTTTACTTCATTTTAGCGTGAGAAATTTATGGATGTAGATTCTATTCTTTTCAAGAGCTTCCAACATCATGTAACCTACGCATTACTGCAATTGTTTTTTCATCTCTGAGTCTCTATTCATTAGAGACTTTCATATATATATATATATATATATTTTTTTTTTTTTTATGAATACAAATATGTGAAGGTGTTTGCGTTTGTGTAGTGCATTATTCATCTGTTTGGTTTTTGGTTTTGCTGTGTTTTTTATATGTTTATAAAAAAAATTGCTTCATGTTATTTCTGTAATTTCCATGCTCGCGTCAACAACAATTTTTGTTTTTCTTAGTGTAAATCAATTAAAAAATTACCTCTTTCCTCTTTGATGAAATACATACTTCCATCTTGCAAATACTTTACGATCTTTCAGATTATCTACATACCGGTATGCAATGGTGCTTGTTTTTTATCTTGTTATGATCCTTTCATCAATAACTACATGCGCTATTATACATTTTTATACAAAACAAAACATCTTCATCATAGAAAAATACCATAACTCAGAGATAGAATATTGAGGGGACCAAAGAAAGGAAAGTACTCTTTAAAAAAATAATTTACAAAAAAATACCTCCCATGTTTTGATACTCTATGAAATTGCCTGACTGCTGCATCAGGTTTGTCCATTGTATTTGGAGCTTAAACTAATAGTATGTAAATGTATGTATGACTGAGATAGTGAAACTATTTCATGAGTTCAATGAAACATCTCATCAACGCAAAAATATTAAATATTTGTTTCATATATGTGTTATACAAATCATCATCACGATCATGTTTAAAAACGACTCTAAATACAATTTAAGGTGAAATAAATGTCAGGTTTATTGCTCTTGTTCACATTTTATCAATTGATATGCTCAAAGTTTATATTATATACATATATTATATGTACTGTAGATGGCTGAAAATTGTGAAGTTTCCCTGTATGCAGTAAAAAAAAATATATATATTTTGGATTTTAACATTAAATATTCGCAGTTGATTTTCAACACAAATGAATGGAATAAATATGATCAAACATGAAACATCCTTTGATCGAACGTGCATTATCCATTTTGGTTGGACAAAAATTATACATGCAGTGAAGCATGCATGAATGATAAAATAATATAGGTTAGTGCATGCAGGCACTTCGTCAGTCGAATCCCTAGATGATTCCTTCTATGTGTTGGTATTATGTAACCCAGAGTCATGGATTATCAACAACACTTGACAGGGGGG
Organism: Strongylocentrotus droebachiensis; assembly: GCA_035222895.1. Classification (NCBI taxonomy): domain Eukaryota; kingdom Metazoa; phylum Echinodermata; class Echinoidea; order Camarodonta; family Strongylocentrotidae; genus Strongylocentrotus; species Strongylocentrotus droebachiensis. Next base: position 91,157 of record JAVYIG010007703.1, on the reverse strand, counting down.
TATGAGGCTGCGATTCCCAATTATAGTGCCGTAATTATGTTTTCTGAATTAATTACTGCTAAAAAGTACAAATCCATTATATGGCCGAGGCTTGTCAAACTGAAAAACTGTGCTTCATTTTTTTTTTTTTTTTTTTTTTGGGGGGGGGGGGGGGGGCTGATATTTTGTGGATTAGATTCTTTAAAGAAATATTATACAATTTTGCTTTTCCTAAATAAATTTGAGCCACTTCAACAGAGAATGGGCAAACTTCATTATGAAGGACCCCAAGACCAGTGGCTTCCGATGCCATGGGCTGTAGCCTCAACACAGGACTGCCATTGAAATCAATGTAATCAGTGCAGAGTCCATACTTGATAAAGTATACTTACCGTACTTATGCATTGCTTCTTTCGGTTGTTAAAATAAGAATGAACAAATTACAGAGCGGAGTCTTCTTCCTAATTGTAGGTATGAATCTCCAGTAATGTCCAATCATGATGTATAATTAAATTTCATGAAGAATGATAGCAAGACTTGCTTTTTTATGTGAAGAAAACAAATCATGAGATTTATAATCATTATTGTAATGACAAATTATATATTTTATGATGTGTCTACCTTTCTGCTATATTCATAAATTTAGTATTCAGTTATTCCTGCAATCATGCATATTCAATTTGGTAGTCTTTCTAGGTTCCCATTCACACAAACAAGTTTTTGAATTTTTAGTTTAGGGTATCATGCAATAGCATCAGGAAAAAAAGAAAGATGTAAGGTTATTTTGAAAGGTTGCTTGTATGTTGTGTATAAATAGGAACAATTGTGTGTTGTGGGGATTTGGATTTTGGAACCGTCAAAATTATGAATTCACTAATGATTATTTCACTTACCGGTAATGAAAATCACAAACACTGGAAAGCTTTGAACCAGGCTCTCATCCCATGTTGTGAATGTATTTCTAGTTTATGCAAGAGGAATTCTTGAGAAATGTATTTTTCATGAGATATTTGCTTGCACGGTATATTCTTCCACATGGGAATAAAATGATGCAGAAAGCTTGTAAGTTATTTTCACCTTACTGAGAATTCAACTTTTTCTCCAATATGAAACTGTTTCTGTAAATGAGCCAATGTCTTTCTAACAAGCAGAGTACATGTACATGTATGTGTACATGTACTTTGATGCTTTCTGGTTTGCTCAAATGTTGATGGTTTTCTATGGTGCTTCAAATACATGTATATACTCTTACAACAAATCAGGGCAATTTTGTAAACAAATTTCTTTCAGCACATCGACGCTCTTTCTTTTACTTTTTTTCTGATAGCTTCCTTGTCTTTTCTAATTTCTACCTGTATTTAATGAATCATGCTGAGGGAAAACTTGTCTTAAAAAAATAAATATTGTAGATCATTATTTATGGCTATGAAGCTGAGAAAAAACCTAAATTATGAAGAATGATCATGTAACATTACATAAATAAATGTATGTTTACATTGTTCTAATGTAAGGCCTATTTTGAATAAAATTCCATAATTTGAGACACGATAAATAGTCTAATATTCTCAATACATTTATTTTTAACTTTGAGGAAAAAATGTAAAACCTAGACTGAAATATATTATATTACACACTTGCATGTATATGGTTGCAATTGATTTGTGAGGCAGAATTATGCATTTTTTTAACACAATCTGTTGTAGATTTATTCTCATATTCATTTCTTGTAAAAGGCTGTGGTTGATATGTATTTTACATTTAAGAAGAAATTGCATATTTGCTGGGCTCTCTAAAATGCTCGGCCTCTTGATGGATTTGGATAATTTTTATGATTGCTATGAAACCTTGAGAAAAAAAATAGAGTTATGAAAATAGCTGAAGGGGAAAATGTGCATTTATTTTGTTAACAATCATTGCCTGATTCCTATTGATAAATTTACTTGTGTGTATGTTTGGGCCAGCGAATTTCACCCTTCCCTTTGTATTCTAACAATGAATGTACGTATTTGATATAAGGTGCAGGTTAAAATGAGGTTGAGGTTTTTGTAATTTAATTAATTTATTTATTCTCTCTCTCTCTCTCTCTCTCTCCCCCCCCCCTCTTGTGTGTGTGTGCTTGGAGCACCAAATGGAGTTTCTTTATTGATAGCAATGTGTTTGGTTTTATGTTAAGGCAATAGGAAGGTTATTCGACAAAATGCTTCAGCGATAAACAATTTCCTATAATAACCAAATTCCTAACTTAAATCTTGGACATAACACTTTACATAACCCTTACCCTAGACCTAAAACTCAATTCTAACCCTAAACCTTGGACAAAATAAAGCCTGAAGCAATTGTTACCAGAGCATATGTTAGATCACATAATCAGGTACCTGAACATGGCTGAATAGTACTGAGAAATAATTTATTTGGGATATTATTATTTTGATCTCTAGTATACCCTGTTAGAGGTTACAGGCATCTCTGTCATCCAATATATTAACCGTTTATTTATCTGGAGCGTCTGGAAACTCTGGACCCCTGCAATGATAAAATTTCATGGAACCGTCACAAGTACAAATTCGCAGACCCATTGAAATGTGTACATTGAAATTAACACACGTTTCAATAGGATGTCTGGCAAACTTGTACTGGTGACGGTTTTGTGAAATGATGCCCTGGTGTACAATAACCCTGAATAAATAGTGTGGAGCTAAGGATATATAGTAAATTAGATTTAATGTAAAAATACAGTAATCAGTAATAACAGAAGTAGTCATGATGGTGATAATGATAATAGTGATGATGATACATGTGTAATAAGAATTTATATACATCTTGGCCCGAATTCACAAAGCAAGGTTTGAGCTCAAACCTCCTTTTGTTTCGCCAAACCTCCTTTTGTTCTTTACAAACCAGGTTTGTAAAAAACGCATAAAACGTTTGTTGACAAACCTCCTTTGTGAATTCGGGCCATTAAGTTCACTATTTTTTTTTTTCTGTATTTTGAAAAATTATTCCTAGGAATTGTATTTTTACCCTTTTTAAAAAATTTAACTTTGTTTCATGATTCAACTCGATATGTGTGTAAAGTTCTCTTGATAGATTACAAGCTGTAATAGAAGAGTGATTTGCATCTCCGATTTAGAAGCAAAGTGGCAGAAGAGGTTTAATATTATAGTATTAATGACTGCTTTGAGAGAAATAGTTGTTTTTATACGCTCAAGGGAAGGTTAGAATTGTGCTATTGCCCGAGGCGTGCCGAGGGGAATAGCCCAATTGTAACCTTCCCGAGAGCGTATAAAAACAACTATTTCTCGAATATTAAAGCAGTCATTAATACTTTTATATTTTTTGTCGAAGATGGGATTCGATCTCTTGCGTATAATAGGTGATGTATCTAAAACCAACGCCTTAGACCACTCGGCCATCGCGCACTGTTACCATGCTTGGCAGTTTTCTCCAATATATACATTAAAATGGATTGAAAACGGCTTCGCTCCATTAAACGGACCCTTCTTTTACTTTTGCAATGCATATTGGCACGAACTTAGATCAAGATCTATCGGCAGATGTTGTTTTTTTGTTTTTGGAAGTTTATTTTCGTCTTCATGTCAACAATGCAAGATAAAATTGTCGGTAAGATCGATCGAGATTCAATTGTATTGAAATTACTGACCAATTCTTCGCACACGTACGGTATCCTCAATCGCTCAGACCATTTTTTAACATGTTAACCTATGGGGTACCCATGGAGACTGAACTATTTTCCCGGTAACCATGGTTACTGGGATTTTAGAACTGTTTTAACCATGGTTACTGGGAATTTTACAGAAATAGTTAAAGTTTATGAATGCAATTTCGACCAATCAGATGGCTGGATTTCTTAAGTGAGGTATATAATACAAATTATTGTATAAATATGTTAGATGTTGAATTGTTTTATTCAGAATGTATGTGATACAAATTTATATTGTTCAAAAGTGCGTCTTATAAAACATGCAGCTTTTAAAAAAAGCAGCTTAGGTAGCCTGGCGAAATGTAGTGGCACAAAAAAAGATGTGTCTGGAAGGCAACTGCATAATTGCTCAAAATCATAATTTATCAGACAGAGGTAAAACCACTTTATGAGAATATTGAGCTGGCAAAATTATAAACCATCTTTTTCATTCAGATATGTAAAAATATTACTTTTTATTAACAAAAGTCACAAACTATTCACTGAATAGGCACTCTTGCCATTCATTGTGGACACGTCTTTTTGCTACCTTAGCGACATATTTACATTTCTTAGTTTTATTTTTTACCAGTTTATTTTAAGAGATAGCTTTAGTACCTGTGCCATAACTATTTGTACTACGTAGAATATAGGTGTTTGTTTTATAGTGTAGAAAAGACAATATGAAAATACACCTAAGTCAGGTTTTGAAGTTATTTTATTTTCTTGATGATATTCACCCAGGCTTCCTTTCTTGTGTACGGTATTGTTGCATGTATTAGGAGTGTTTGTATTTATTTATTACTCAATTTTTGTGTAGATGTGCACTGTATTATACCTTGTTTACAAATGGTACCTTAAACTTCCTAAAATGTAACTGCCCTTACAAAAGGAAATGACGTAAGCTCAGTGCACCTCATATTTCTGTATGTTAAAGGTAAAGACCAGTATTGGAAACGCCCCAATTTCAAAAAATGAAATGGAAGCTCTCATTACCAATCATGTGAAAGAATATGTTTTGACTAATACATGATGATAAAAAAATTGCCGGGAAACCGCCTACTAATTCATATATTTGGTAAATTTGTTTCTCTCATGGTCGTGTGAGAGATATAGGGTAGTCCCATATACATCTTTCTGTGTATAGTGCTTGTAACTTTACGAAGAATGGGCCAAATTTCTTATCATTTTGATGATTCCAGAACCTTGCAGATGCTAGATGCTAGATGATCAACCTTTTCTGATCGATTCCACAACGTTTCTTTCACAATGCAATTGCATGACCATAACTGGTCTTTACCTTTAAAGCACATAGATTAACCCTCTGCCTACTGGCATCCGGTGGTCCATGTACTAAGCCTATGGGAATTAGAGAATTCAGTAGTCTAACAGGAAAAGTGAGTATGTTTAGGTCTGTTTACACAGCTACTCTTTTTCATCCTCAGTTGCTGTTCATTTACATGTAAAAATGTTTTATTTAAGTTGGTTTGTGAACATATGTGAACACGTCCAGGAATTCAACAATGAAAGGTTGTTCATATTTAATTGTATACACTTTGCAGACAAACATTATTTTTGTTTGCTAGGTTTTATTATTCTGAAATAATCAATCTGATTTCACATTGGTTATTAAAACTTCTTTTTGATGAACATTGGTCCTGATATTATAACTTTGAGGTAATCTGAAATATTTGAAATATCATTATCTTACCATTTAAAATGAAATGCTTGGTATAACTGAACATGTACTGCCATTTCTACAACATTCATTGATTCAAAATGCAGGCCAACCTGTCTATAAAGGCCATACTGTAGAGGACACTGTAAAAGTAAACACCATAGACAATTGTTCTTCCAAGTCTGATTCTAATAATCATAATCACTCGAAGGAGAAAATCTAGGTGACCAGTTTAGGCAGAAATCTTTTATCAAAGAGGTGGTCACTATAAACAAGCATTTACTTTATATGCATTATTGTTCCTTTTTTCTGTACAGAAGAAACTAGTTCATTAGAACACTTTTTATACCAAACTGTTGTTATGATAGGAAAATATTTGCTAGTCCCAGTCCTTTGTTGTCTACTCTTCAATTAAACAAGGTTTTCAATCTAACTAAATGTAGATTATTTCCTTGATCCCAAGGAAATGTTATCACAAGGTTCTACTGTTGTATGATGTTGTATAAAGATGTAATCTTTGTTCTTTTGGGTGATGAAGCAATGGAAAATTAAAATATACATGTAGGTTTATATTTTTCAACTCTATATCAATGCAGAAAACCATAAGAGCAAACGTAAAATGTTCTATTGAGAGTTTTAGTTGTGTTGGGTTATTTCATGTGAGATAGGATGGATTTGAAATTGAATTTGATTTTTTTTTTTTTTTAATATTTTTTTAAAATCACATGCACTGATTTTGTTTTCTTTGAGTCTTGTGATTTTCTGATGCACATAATCATCGCTGGATGAAGTCAAGGGTTAACAAGTTTTTTTATATTGTTATATTTATAATGACAAAGGTTGTCTTTTGTAAATATTGATAATGGAGAATGATGTATTTGATTTATATAAAAAAAAACATGTGAAGATATGAATCGTATAAGTGATTGTCGTTCTTCTTACATTGTGATGCAATCATGTGCAAGTAATTTTGAAGTTTACAAAGAATTGACAATGTACATGGCACTAGTGAGCAGGCACAGACAATAGCCAGTTCTCATAAAGCACACTGAACCCAGTCCAGGTTTAAGTCACTAGATTTTGTTCACTGACGTATAGAGCACCAAGAGTCAACCTCCTCATCTCATAGATGATACATCATTTCTGAGACTATATACAAAAATCATGTTCACTTAAATTCAATTCTATTTATTCAAGTTGTTGCAGAATTAGTGACTTTTTGTTCAGAATAGAGAGCTTCACACTTGGTGATCCATAATCCATTGGACTAGTCTAAATTAGTTTAACTTTTAGTATGTGACATGGGCCTATGGAATGCAGTTTATAGTCTCGGGGTTCAGACCCTGCGTTTAGTATTATGACTCGCAAGGTTCTGTGCCTGCAAACTGACCAGCAATCATGATAACGGTGAAAAGATCATTACAAATGAATTGATACAAGTACACAATTATGTGTTTTGTGATATGATTTTCATTCAATAAATCAGATATGTTTATCTCCAGAATTATTAATTCTGTTATGGATATTTATTTCTATGAAATTGCTGTGAATTGTTGTCATCACAAAAAGTAGTTCGCACAACTTAAAGGGGTAGTTGAGTTCTGTTTCCAGACCGCAAATGCCTTCAAAGTGCATGGTTATTGCTCTTATTCTGATCTATGACATTTCTAGTGCCCTTTTAGAACCTAAAATTGCTATGAACGGTTAATTTTAGACCCCAAAATGTGTGAATTTAGCCGATACGATCATACCAATACAGCTCCACTTTAAAAAAAACACGGTGACCGTTAATTAATTTATTAATTAAAAATAACAATACATGGTCCGGCTGGTTGTGCGTAATACTAATAGAAGCAACACGAAAATGCCAACAAAAAAGCTAACATCGGCATCGGCTGAAATACGACGTAAAAGCCGTTATTTCGTTTTTTTCAACGGTTTTTTCAAATTTGTCAAAATATCTAATATTTGTGGTGGTACGAAATCGTTATATTTATGGATATTTCAGCCGTCTCTGAACCAATTTTGATCAAACAAAGATGATTTTGTCATTGAAATATTATGTTCTTTCAAATTTGACACTCAGTTTTTCATTATCTCACAAAAAAATATTTTGTGTAGCGCCCTCTGCAACAAAACTCAACTATCCCTTTAAGTATTGGCTGTGGGAAACTGTTGAGATTTGTAATGGTACAATACGATATTATATATAGTGCGAGCTCTGAAGTTCTATCCTGTTTTTAGATGGAATGGCTATTCCCCTAATACTCACCTTGATGAAACTTCGGCCGAAATTCGGTCTACATGAAACTGCTTTCTCCTCTCAGCATAATTATATACATGTAGACATAAATAACCGTCTGGTATGGGCAATTATTTAATAAAACTGACATTTGTTAACCTTCCCATACAAGTCTCGACGAACAACTACAGCCGTCGATATCAGAGACTGAAGCTTTAGGTCAAATATACATATACATGTAGCTATGGGATCCGTGATACGATATGTTCTCCAGTGACAATATTTGTTATGAGCTTTATAGTTTCAAAGGTAAAATTTTAGAATTACGGTTGCAAGTTGGTTTCAGATTAGATTTAAGGTGAGGGTTAGGTGAAAGTATAATGCTGGATCCAGCTTTTAAATGAGAATATTGGATAATGTTGGACAGGCGCGGATCCAGGATCTCTTAGGGGAGGGGGCCCAACTTTTTTTTTTTTTTTGCTCCCGAAAATTTGAAAATCGCGCCGGCCGAAAAGTCGCTCAGTGGGGGGGGGGGGGGGGGGGGGGGGAGGGGTAGTGAGCACATTTTTTTTTTTTGGCCTTCGAAAATTTAAAAATTTGCACCCCCCCCCCCCCACCCTTGAGCGCCAGGGGGGGGGGCCAACCCCCCAAAAAGGTAAAAATCACGTGTTTTTATTTCCCAGGGGGGGCGGCCCCCCCCCCCCCTGGATCCGCCACTGATGTTGGATATTGAATGTGGAGCAATAATTGTTGCAGAAGCACATGTATGGGTCATACAACCATGCCGAAGGCAATTTTAATAGCCTTTTAAAATGCATCTTGTCCACTTCTTTCGATTTCTCATACCATAAAGGGATATCAATTTTGAAAGACAAAGGGCTATTCATTCTAGGGGTATTGATTCTTCTTCATTGTTTATAACTTTCTTTTTTCTTCATCTCTTTTACACAGTAAAGGGACATTTTGATGATGGGGATGTTGTTAAAGCCCCTCTAAATTTTTGGGAGCCCCCAAAATTTGATGTTAAAATTTCACTTAGATTGTATCATATTATTCTGAAAGAGGATATTCAAAACAAATGTGTTTGAAGTCGAATATGGGAGAAAGAACAAAAATTTAGGTTTTCAGCGTACACTGAATGGAAAGCCCTAATTATGTATTCTTTTATCAATATTTGTCTTCTAACGCCTTTTTTTTTGGGGGGGGGGAAATCTTTTCAGAAGTGTGTCTTTAATGACAATCCTCTTTCACATTATGATACAATTTAAGTAAAATTTTACCATCAAACTTGGGGCGAATTTGGGACTCCCAACACTTTAGAGGGGTTTTTATGTCATGGTGAAACTTAGTCCAGGCAAATTACGGCAAAATTTAAAGAAGATAGTTTGAGTGATGAAGAGTTAAGAAGAAATGATAAAGAGCGAGGGACATTCAGACTCACTTACATAATTATAAATGTTTCTAGTACAAGAGAAGAAAATATATAACGAGAGAGAAAGAGAGAGCTCAGAATGACATGGTGTGACAGAAATAATGAAGTGAGAGATACATGTAAATACAGTAAGAGAAAGAGGTGTATGGAATATATATAGGCCTATCATATCCGACGAGTTGTATATGTCTGTCTATTTGTATCCGTCTCTATGTCCATCTCTCTCTCTCTCCATCTCACTCACTCTCATTCCCTCTCGATCCCTCTCCCTTTGCATCGATGTGTATTACGAACACACACGCACAAACGCGCGCTCACACACAAACACGCACGTGAGACCGCGCACACACATGAACACCCTTATACAATAGTCGTGTGACATGCGTGAGGTGGCCTCCAGATGCACACAAATCAGAAATGTATTGTGTTTTTTTAACCGGATAATTGATTGATTTATTCTATTTCTTGACACCTTACTATCTGTCTAGCACAAGAGTTACTTGGCATATCTATCATTATCAACCAAAGTAGAGATTATTACAAACAATGATGGAAATGCTACATGGTATTCCTATTAAAATAAAAGAATTATTTGTGGCAAAAATAATTAATTCATTATAAGAAGTGTCTATATCAACTTTGATGTTTATTGAAGAAAAATGTTTCGCTCCTCCCCTTTTTGTTTCTCTTCTATCATTCATACTTTATTTTACACCCGTACTCTCTTACAGTTATTCTGTCCCACCCCATACTTCTTCTCTCCTTTCTCTCTCTCTCTCTCGACCTAGCTATCTCTCTTTTCTTTTAGGAAAAGTTCATTATGTTGATATCTTGTTCTACTTCAATAACTCTTTCTTTTCCTGTCTCTCACTAAATCTTTGTCATGTTTCATCTACTTATAATTATTGTTTTCTACCCTTTCCGTGTCTTTCTCTGTTAGTATCTACACTTCCTTTCTCCCCTCAACATGTAATTTTACTCTACCCCCCCCCACTCTCTCTCTCTCTCTCTCCATCCCCCTCTCTCTTTCTCTCTCTCCCTCTCTGTATACATATATATTTATCTATCTATCTCAGTATTCAGAACAGCTTCACCACTCATCTTATCAATTATTTAAATGATGAAATAAGAATTAATTCACCATTACGGCAGTCAAATAGTTAAGAATCTTATTAGATTTCCAAAATTGTGATGTAATGACATCATTGTTGAATTCAAAACCTACAGCTTATAAGCATTTCATTCAGATTTAAAAGAAAGATTTTAGCAATAAAAAAAAAACAGATATAAATTCATAGATTTGATGTGGCACTTTTATTATTGCAAGTTTGTAGAACCATACCACAAATACGTGTTTTAAGTATTTCAATAACACGTTCATACGTTCATTTTAGAATGCGAACACTGTTAGTATTACAATATGAAACAAATTCCATGAGGTTCTCTGACAACTATCATGCAGACACAAGAATAGTGTGTAACAAATTTATTTACAAAAATTGTTTCCCTTAAAAACATAAAATTACGAACATTGACAAAACCACGGCAAATGAAATACGTATACCTGTATTCATAGAAGGACTCTGTTTTAAAATGAATACAATAAGATGTAGTTCTTGACTATTCTTAGATAATGATGTCAGAAATCATATATAAAGTCCAGAACAATAAATGTTCATAAAAGCTTGAACAAATATTAGTAATTATTCAACATGGAGGTGTAACGTATCCCATATGTCGACACATTGCTAAACACAAATGGGATAAACAGTAACAGGGTCAGTAAACGACTTCGAAGTGTGAACATGATTCGTCATTAATGTTACATGATAAGAAGAAAGATTTCTTCATGTTAATATTTCAAACCAAATGGAGCATTTATGATAAATTCGTGACTCGTAAGTTTTTTCCTCTATTGAACTGTTTGGTCCACACGCAATAAGTTAACAATTTGTACACAGAATAAAGCTTTAAATGGAACATTATGAACTTTAAATACTATAAATATTATACACATATATACATCTATGTACAAGGCCTATTTTCAAATTTGAAATTTATGCCCGGTCTATTAAGTCATAACTCATTAGTACAACTCTCTTCTATACTTTACAGACTCGTTAATGATATTGTATGATTACTATTCTGTTTCGAGAGCTCTCACTTTTTTTCTTCTTTTTGTTACCTCGTTAGAAACTAATGAAGTCCAGATAACAATGTATAGTCTACGGATACACCTCGTATGCGCTAGCTTGTGCAGTCGTATTATGTTTGGTTAAAGTAGAGATTAATTAGCCCTACAAATGTTAATTAACCAAGTAAATTATTTATGAGCTGCCCACTATTCAATTAAGTTTATGAACTAAAATCCAATTTGTTCAGTTCTGTTCACTTTATTTTTGTATAACACATTTTGCACTGTTTATAAGAACTATAAGTAATATTTACAAATGAGTTAAAACTACTAAACAGAAATAACTGACAATGTTAAATATATTGCTCGTAGATTTTGTGTTTTACATACTCCATTTGTTATCAAAGAATAACTTCAAAATAATTATAAACACGTAGCAACACTAAAGCTTAAGATACTGCCTGAAAAACAGGACTACACAAGGCCAAACCACACATTTACATATGTACACATATAACACATTCAATGAAAATGAGCACACTAAGCTTTTTGGCTCTGAAGGGTAATAATTAATACAATTGCATGTCTTGTACTTGTAGATACGCACGAGTCATAATGAACATAACTCTCAACCAAGCATTAAGAAACAGTAGTTCAACTAACCAGTAAATTCTTCATAAAACTTTCTTTGTTGTTGTCGTTGTTAAGTCATTGTTGGTTTAACAGGAATGACAGGCGAGTTAAAACAAAATATTCAGTAAAATATTACGTCCTCTAAAACTGCTCAAAGACAAGCCTGCCTTAGTACAGGATAACGGCTATTAATCTTTAAATCATTACTTCTCAGCATTGATATCATCATTGTCATGAATGACCATGTTTTTCGAATCATGAAGTTATGTGTAGATTTTCTTGGCATTAATTATCTCAACTGCACTTCGTCTACGGAATATGTGATAATTTATTTACACTTCACATGTATACATAAAAAAAAGAAGCTTTAATTAACTGCAGGCATGTCATGTCATGTACAGGAGTATGTTAGGTTCAGTCAGTTATAATGGGCGTTACTTCAATCTGATCATCAGTTAACAATATACATACACAGAGTAAATATTCTTATAAATAGAGTAGAATACAAATTAGATTCAGCCATGTATAATGTATATCAGGCAATATTACAACTCTGTATCCAAAAGGCAGCAACAAAAACAAGGTTGTCATCCACTCTTAAGCAGTTTAGTTAATGCAAGTTCATGTACATATATTATCGGTCCGAACAATCCAACTACAATGTATAATAGTACCTGCTACGGCTAAATTGCTCACTCTAAGAACGGAGACAATTAAGTTGTTGTTGTGTTTTGGTTTATTGGCGATTAGTCAGTAATTTGACTATTGTCACCAAAATACTTTGCGGCACGTGTTATATCTCTCATTTTTGAATTTTTATAAAATATATTTATTTCGTTTTATATTTATCTATCTTTTAAGATAGTATCGAAAAATAATATCGTAAGCAAAACATTCATGGGCTTTGTTAGTGTTTCTTAACAGTACGTGCAGATTATTTGTTATATCACATACACACCATACGTAAATATGTATATAAGATAGTACCTACACAAGCCTCTATATTCAATAATCTTATCATACCATTTATCATTGTTGTTACTTTTTCTTATTTTATTTTCCTATTATATTATGTTATCATATTTTTAATGTACTGAGTGTAATTTAGCATATTTATAATATTGTTTTACTGTTCTCGTTTTATTTCCTTATTACATTATGTTATTATATTTTTAATGTACTGAGTGTAATTTAACATTATTATAATATTGTATTATGTTTTACTGTTCTTATTTTATTTTCTTATTACATTATGTTATTATATTTTTAATGTACTGAGTGCAATTTAGCATATTTATAGTATTGTATTATGTTTTACTGTTCATCAAGGGAGGTATTACTACCTGATAGGGAACCGTTTCGTACTACAGCTTTTTGTATACTGGACTCACTCTTTTTTAGGTATTCCATAATTTTTTCCGGTTGGGATTCATTTATTTCTGTTAAAAACATAGCCCTTTCTATAAGTCTGTCAGGTATGGTATATTACACGGCTTGAAAAATTATCTTGCACATGACTTGTAACCGCATTCTAAACATATCTGATTGGCATAGAACTAATCTTTGACACGAAAGGTAAAACATTTTTTATCTGATTTTCGAGGAAGCACATTTTCGGTATCACTTTGACAAGACTCTATCCGTCACCCTAAAATATACTTTGTGTTGCATTTGGTTCAATCGGATTCAAATATCTTGCAACTTTTATATGCCGTCTACTGCCTATGATTCTCGGATAGGGCTCTATATTTACGTTGATAGATATCAACATTTACATCAATTAGGAATTCCCAACAGTCAACATAACATCCAAAGAGGGTATAGAATCTGTCCAGCCTGAGAGAAAACTGTGAAATTGTGAGTTTAATGTTGTTTTAAAGGTTGTGATTCTTGTATTCATGAAGTCACATTTATAACAGAACCCCGAATTCCGAGCAGGTGGATAACAAGCTAGCGCACGCCACAACGCCCAGTAACACCCAGTAATATTTAAATTAAAGAAAAAATACAATTTTGATAATCTAAAACAAACTTAACAAAAATTGTCAAACTACCTACATTAAAAAAGCAAAGATTATAATTGTTTTGGACACTAATTCATCATATTATGCTCAAAACGCTTTTATGTTGTGTCGGCAGGGGACTAATATTAAATTGTGTAATGCATGTCAATGATGATGAGACAGACTTTGTTTTAGATGCAAGTTCACATAATCCTTGCCAAGCATCCTAAGAGTGCATTACATGAAAGTCAGATTTTAAAAGACAACCCATTTTCAGATATCAGATACGATTATTTACGTCTCGAGACCGACCATAACGTCCCCAACCAAAAAGACATGACTCAGCTTCGAGCCAGTGTCTGTCAGAGTCAGTTGTTAGGCGAAGACAGAGAGCAAACGCAGTGCATGTACCGCAACACCACTCCAAGTATATCTTCCTCACATCCAAACAAAATTGTTTGCCGCTGAAGCCATATCAAAGTCGCCTTTGTCCGTCGCCAAGCTCATGGTTTTCTAGTCGCCTTGGTTATATAACCTCGGATGGGTCTTCCTATATGCAATGAAATCAAAGTCATACCAACAGAAATATAAACAAGAAAGCAAGAGAGTGACAAGACAAAGAAGTTATCCCAGGGGTCTCAGTAAAATATATATATACTATAGTGTAAGCATGCGTGACCAAGAAAACGTTTTTTTTTTCTTTCGAGATTGGACGCGATCCGCGCAGTGACGTGTTAAGGGGTTAAAAAACGTAAATTTTCAAGAAAAGGGACTTTTTCACAATCCTGCTGTACGCTTTTGGGGGTAATTCTCTAGATTTTAACTCCGAATTGAAAGCTGGTCGGAAAACCGGTTGTCTATAACTTTCTGTTACGCGAGCTTGCTAATACTTCGCGTACCAGCATGTGACATGCTTGTTTACGACCGGGTTTACGACGACGTCATCAGCATGGGTGAGATCATTGACATAGGATAAATTAACGTGGATGAATAATAGGGCTGACAATTATTGAGAAAAAATGTATATCTTACCGGGCCATGTGTGACAGTAACAGTCAGCCTGCTTTGATTGTTCACCTGAGCAATTATGGGATCCAGATACTCGTCTGTCCAACACGAATCCATCCTATCGAATATTTGACAAAAACACTGATGATTTGACGTAATTATTGGTTAACAGGAAATGGCAAAGGATATGTTTCCATTTTGTTTACTACCAATTCACCTGTACACGGGTAACGTAGGATGGTCTTGAAACCCTCTTTATGTGATCCTTAAGGCTAAAAGATTCATTGACATTAGCAAGCGAAGAATGGGGATAGAACGCCTCGAACAAAAAGAGAGGTGTGAGCATATGGATACATTTGTAAATTTAAATCTACGTTTATATGATATTGTTCTTAAAATTAAAAATTTAGAAGAGGTAGTATTAATGTCAGATCAAAAGTTTGTTTTGATTCTGCTAAAGTTCATGAAACATTTAAGACTTGTGTAAGTGCTTATCTAGGAGCGATGCCGGACTCTGACAAGTTTTTTAATTACAAAAAAAATAGTTTAATGTTCTGTTTGTTTGTTTTTATTTCCGAAATCCATTTAACATACACATTTTAAAAACATACATATAAAACACATTTCAAATGATAAGAAAGTAAGTAAATGTGTAAAGTATAGACAAACGGTTAGATAGCCCATGTCAGGACCATTTTCAAAATGGTCCTGTTCTTCCATGGAGTCCAAAAGCAAAAATCTCATACAATATCAATTTGTTTAAATAAATAAATCATAGTAATTTACCAATACACTACCCCCTTATCGATCCCCCTAATCTCACCACCCCCTCCCGCCACCCTCTCGGTACTGCCAACCCCTCCCGCTACCCCTTCCCAAGTCATCCAGGGTATATTATATCTGTCATAACATTTCAAACAAAACTTTCATTTCTTTATTAAATATAGCCAAACTTCTTGATTGTCAAGTGTGCATAGATAATCCATTGTACAATTTACTTCCGCGATACAGAGACGTACGCTTACAATTTTGTGTTTTCAGTTTAGGCAAAACTAAATTAGTACTTCTAAGGGCATAGTAGTAGTCTTAACAATAAACTTCTCTTTCAAATATGCAGGTGCCAAATAACGTGAAATATTTTATACATCAAAGAATAACTGTGCCTAACTTGTAATGCTCTTTCATTTCTGTGAGAGTTACCCTGCGATTAGCCTACCTTAACTCGTTTTATCTATATCATATTTATTTTAAATGTTGTAGTCCGAACCGTTTATGCGTCGTTTCGAACGAAAACTCAATTAAAAAAAATCAGCATACCGTTCAATTCTGAACGTCGTATCTCATGAAAATTATATTGGGCGGGGCTTACCGTGAGCACGCACTCATGATTGGCCGGCGGTCATGTCAACTGACCTCGTGAAAACCAGTTTATGTATGCGATGTTGTTATCTAGACTGTGCGCTCCTTTTGCTCCTTTTGTACGATGTTATTCTATACTAGTTTCCTATACAAATTTTGAGTATGAATAGGCTCTGACAAGCCAAATAAGGGGGCATTATTGTCGAAGCATACTTCCGTAAAATCGAAGTGTCTGCATGTATAGGCCTTTATGCAAAATTATCAGAACCAAAAGAATAAAAATATAATTGTCTAAAATTTTCAAATCGCATATTATTTTTAGTGCCGAATGAATTATGCCTTTATTCGTATAAATTCGAATTTTTTTCAAATGAAGATGATAATACATTAATTTGCATTGTAAGGCCAAATAACAAAATTAACGAGTTTATCGTCCTATCCGCCTTCCTGATGGCCGCCGCCTCCTTTTTTATTATACTCTTTTCTGTTCTGAAGAACAAAAAAAGGCTGTGATGTACGTTTTTTATGAATAGCTTTTATAGCTAATTCAAGCTGAGCACATGTACATTTTTCACTGTTTCTGAATTTTGAAACTTGCTTAGGGAATACAATGATACAAATCATACATCAGTCGCTCAAATAGCACAATATCTGTGAATAAATATACCTCGGCCAGCTATATTTAGCATGGCGGCCATCTAGGAAAAAATAGCGAAAAATTGGAAAATAGTAAATAGTAACGCCCTGCCTCCTCCTTTTCGGAAACAGTCCGGACGAGAAACTCAATATTTTTTTATTTGGCCCAATAGCCTGTATTAAATGAAATCATACTCACTCCACGATTGTCAGATGCGGAAGGGCCGTCAAAGATTTGATGATCTCAGTTGCATTCTCGTTGTACATCTTAATGCGTGTAAGGGACAGCTTGGTGAGTCGAGGACATGATGACTTTAGGGCGTCGTAGAATTCTACAGGATCAAAGGCTCTATGCCAATTGATATGAAGCTCAGTGAGATATTTGAATGATAAGCACGCTGTGATGATAGTGTCTGATGAGTCAAGATCCTCGTCGTCGTAGAAGTTGAGAGTTAGTTTCTTAACTCGATGACATGATGTATGTAACCCGAGCTTCCACAAGTCAGCCACACTACGACAATCTAGAGACAGGTCATTCACAGAGCTGGTGCCCAGATTCTGAAAGACAATAATGAGGGATCGCGTAGTAAACATGGCGAAATTGATAATCATATACTAATTAAGAATCACTTGCAGAAGCTCTTTCCTTATTGCTTTTATCACCTTGCATTTGTTGCTCTGGATTTCAGAACGGTAAAGTTATGAGTATGGTGGCACGTAATGATAATTAAACCAACTCTCCATCATTTTGAATCCGTGATTGAAAATTTGTCATATGTGGCTACTTATACATAATTGTTCGATGCAAACAATTATTAGTTAATTTTTTTATTTTTAATAATTAATAATTAAAATTATATATTCGAAAATGAATCATGATTTATATTATATAGACCTATACAAATTCATAGTTATCAGCACCACTTCAAAATTATTTTGCGTTTGATTTCAAATTTGAAGTCTCATTAACTGACTTTTATCTCAAGGAAGCCAAATACATATTGATCTCATATATCAGAATTGTTATCATTGTAAATTTAATAAACTGACCAGTGCTCTTATGTCAGCTGGAGGGTCGATGTTGCCCATCAAGCTGAGAGATTGTAGGCGTGGCAAAGAGAGTATAGCTCGCAAGATTCGTCGGTCAACTGTACACATCTTCATTACCAACGTTTGAATCTATTTAAAAGAAGGGAAACAGCAATGATTGCAACTTAAAAAGCACATGACACTGTTTCTGTATTGAATAGTTTTGCTTTTGCTTTCATTTTGCAGTTTACAAATTATGTGATTAACCTCATATGGACACTCGCTTAATTAAGAGGAGTAGCCACAGGAAACCAAAACCAAATTCAAGAAGAATCTCTCTGAAATAGAAGCTAACAAAGACTCTTCATCAGAAACTATATGGACAGTATACAAAACAGTACTTAAAGAATCTGCTGAAACAACCCTTGGTAAAGCAACAAGACGTGCTAAGAAGCCCTGGATAAGTAATTAAGTCCTTTTACTAGCTGAAGAGAAGAGCAGATTGAGACGGGATAAAGGTACAAAAGCTAAGGAAGAAAGGTACAAGAATCTAAGATCAGAAATCCAAAGAAAAATAAGGAAGGATAAAGCTTACTGGTTGGAAGAAAGATGCAGGGAAGTGAACGATTTCAACATAGCTGGTAAAGCCAAAGAAATGTACTCAACTATCAAATCGGTCAAGACCAACCCCAGAGAAACACAACAATCATGCATAAAAGACAAGAACGGCATCATTTTAGATCAGAGGAAAAACATAATGGACCGCTGGAAAGAATATGGAACTGAGCTTTTCAAAAGACCAATTGATGAGAGTCCACAAACAGAAGAGAAGGTCCCTACAATGGAACAAGAACCAGTGCCACTTCTTTCAGAAGTTGAACATGCGGTGAAGAAGCTCAGAGCAGGGAAGTCACCAGGAATTGATGGAATACCAGCCGAACTGGTGAAAGCTACAGGACCATATGGTATCAAATTTCTCCACAAATTGTGTGCGAGCATTTGGACTTCTTGCCATTGGCCAGATGAATGGAAGATACAGGAATTTGTTGTTCTGTTTAAATCTGGAGATCAAAAACTGTGCTCAAACTCCAGGACTATTGCCCTTATCAGTCACACCAGCAAAATCTTACTCGTGATAATTGTTAACAGAATGAAACAAAAGTTAGAACAAGAGCAACCAGAAGACCAGGCTGCCTACAGAAAAGGCAGAGGGACCAGAGACATGCTTGTATGTTTGCAAGTTTTACTTGAGAAGGTGATTGCCATGGATCAACAAGCTTGTATTATGTTCATAGACTATTCAAAGGCGTTTGATTCTCTAAGCCACAATAAACTTTTCTCCATCTTCTTAGATATGGGTTTCCCAAAACACCTCGTCACTTTAATCCAATCTCTCTATGTAAACCAAAGAGCTAGAATCCGTTGGGATGGTGAACACATTGAAGAGTTTGAGATAGGAAAAGGTGCAAGACAGGGCTGCATCTTATCACCATACCTCTTCGTCACATATACAGAAAGTGGGATGAGGGAAGCAGATGTTGCGCACTATGGCATTACATTTGGTGGCAAAAACATCTCAAATCTCAGATTTGCTGACGACACAGCACTTATCGAACCTTCCAAAGATGGAATTGAAAGTCTCACACTTGCACTAACGGATGCCGGCAAGAAACTCAACTTACATCTAAATGTTAAAAAGACCAAACTCCTAGTTGCTGGTAAAACCTCAGATACCGATCGCAGCATCCAGATCGACGGGGAAACAGTCAAAGATGTGGAAAGCTTCAAATATCTTGGATCTACAAAGAACAGCGATGCCAGCTGTACCAGTGATATAAAGATCAGAATAGCTATAGCGAAGAAGAGAATGGTTGACCTGCATGTACTTTGGAATGACAGGAACATCTCAACCGGCTTGAAAATAAAACTGGTCAAAACCCTGGTTTGGAGTGCTTTACTTTATGGTGGTGAAAGCTGG
The DNA here is from genome assembly GCA_035222895.1 of Strongylocentrotus droebachiensis. Classification (NCBI taxonomy): domain Eukaryota; kingdom Metazoa; phylum Echinodermata; class Echinoidea; order Camarodonta; family Strongylocentrotidae; genus Strongylocentrotus; species Strongylocentrotus droebachiensis. Next base: position 71,346 of record JAVYIG010007703.1, on the reverse strand, counting down.
ACACTGCTCAAAGCCGATGAAAATCGCATCATGGCAGCAGAAATGTGGTTCTGGAGGAAAATGCTAAAAATCAACTGGAAGGACAAAAGAACCAACCTCAGTGTCCTACAAGAACTAAACACAGAAAAAGATCTCCTTGGAAAAGTGGCCCGCCTCAAGATGGGTTACTTTGGACACATTCTGCGTGGCAGTGGGAGCCCCTTAGCAGCACAAATAATAGAAAAGCCAAGTAGAAGGGAAAAGAAAGAGAGGCGGACAGAGAAAGCAGTGGTTTGATAACATCAAAGAATTGACAGGTCTCACATACTCAGAAGCCAAAATATTAGCACAGGATAGAAACAAATGGAGAAAGACAACAAGAAGATGTGCAGATGTGGTCGCCAATCGCCAGCAACTGACGGCGGCAACCAGGTAACCATGTAACCAGGTAACCAGGTAGCCACAGGACGGACATCTTCAGGGCAATTAAGGGCTCATACTGCAAATAGCCAGTGCTTCTAGAGGTCTACGCCCCCGTCACCCTCACGAAAGACAGCCAAAACGGGAAGAAGGCAATTGCCACTTGCCCACTATACTTGTGGGGAATATTCTCCAAATGTTCTAAACTTTGTTGGAAGACATGACCCAACAAAATCTCTAAGGTACCGAGACAAATGCTGAAAGAAATAAGAAAAAAAAATTACAAAGATTTCCAGAGAAGAAAAAAATTACTATTGAAAGAATTTGTCCGGTAAACTTTAGTCAACACCCGAGACATGGTCGAAAACCACGATTTGAAAACGTCTTTTAAAAAGATTAAGTTTTGTCCACAATGGCATCGACTTTATTTATAACCATGTTTCGGGTCACAACCAATTTCGAGAGTTAAAAGTCTTTCATTGAATGAATGACAACATCTTTACATCCATAATTGAAAGGCTTCTTCTGACATGAAAAGTATTTTGCAGACGATATTCAGTTTTCCGAAAAAGAATTCTTTCTTTAGTTTAAAAGATGATTTTTTTGCCATGTTTTCAGCATGTATGAATAGGTACATCTGGGAGAATTACAAAATTGCTATTTAAGAAGAGATATGCGGAGAGTGTTAAAAACTGCTATCCTTTTTCCTATTAATGAAAAAAGCAAACCCTCTCCGTGAGATGTAATAAAAAATAATAATCAAACGTTTGTGTATATAGCGCATAACACATAGGATTAATTGCATTTGCATGTCACTACGGGACAGAATATAGGAGTGGAAATTCTTCCTTTTCCAGAAGCGCATTCATGGTTTACCCTGATATTATAATTGTAGCGTATGCGTAGATTGATGTGAATTTAATCATGTATTATTATGTTATTCAAATAATATTCATGAAAATCATTATATTAAAAAGACGTTACTTATCATACCTTTGAACGTGATGCATCAGTGGTCATTGCTGCTGAGAACTCGTGTTTCAGCTTTACGTAGTGCAGTTCCAGTGATTGAAGCTTTGGCATGGAACAAAGTCCTCTTGCGTAGTGAGATGAGGCATCGTGACTCAGATCTGCATCTATATGCCTCAGTTTCTCAATCTGAACAAAGTTGAAGAAAGGAAGTTTTATACTTAATGAAACTTTGGCAAGTGAAATGCGATTCAATGTAAAAACAAGATTGTTTTATTAATCCCCCTTATTCAACCCCTCAAAAGAAGTTTGAAAAATCATGTTGGACCTCTTGTTCATGGCATTGGTTATTGTCATTATAAAACGTGTTTATTCTTCTTTAAAATGATACCATATTTATTTCCATTATCTAATGATCGGACATATAACGATGGTTAAGCCATGACAAGACGAATTAATCGATTGTACTTGAGATTCAAATTGTTTTGAAGGGTTTATTTTTTTATGAAATAAGTGCAAGGGCTGAATTTATTTCTTCATTAAAAAAAACCCTGATATTTCAGGTTGGGTTATTGCTCGCTCTCTCTCTCTCTCTCTCTTTCTCTCTCTCTCTCTCTCTCTCTCTCGCCATCTTTTCATCTCAATTTCGGCCCTCGTAATTATCAGAAGCGGCCTATTGTTCATTTCCTTCTTTGGAATGAATTTTATTAAATTAAATAATCAATTGGCGACTTTTTGCGTAAAAGAATGGCGCCTCATGCGAAATGGGCTTTTAGACATTGTTCTCTCGTACCTTTGAGTTTGATGCTTCAGATGACATTGATTTGAAGAAACCATCGCTTAGCTTCATTCTGATCAACTCTAGTGATCGCAGATGTGGCATGGAGAAGAGACCTTTCGCATAATTATACGATGATGTTTGAGGTAAATCCCCATCCACATGCCTCAGACTCATAATCTAGAGATAAAACGTATTACATACAAAGATAAACTCTTTTAAAAAGAAGCATATAATTTAGTACATCCCTAAAGGCCTACTATTCTTAATATCAAGTGACGTATGATCGGCGTAAACTTGTTGACATTAAAGGGATAGTTGAGTTCTGTTGTAGAGGGCGCTACACAAAATGATTTTTTGTGAGATAATGAAAAACTGTGTGTCAAATTTGAAAGAACATACAAGTTTAATGACAAAATCATCTTTGTTTGATCAAAATCGGTTCAGACACGGCTGAAATATCCATAAATATAATGATTTCTAATACTTGTGACCACCACAAATATTCGATAATTTGAAAAAGCCGTTGAAAAAACGAAATGACGATGTTGGCTTTTTTTGTTGGCATTTTCGTGTTGGCTATATTACGTACAACCAGCCGGCCCAATTATATTTATTTTTAATCAAATAATTAATTAACGGTCACCGTATTCTTTTGAAAATTAACTGAATTGGATTGAGCATATTGGCTAAATTTCACACATTTTGGGGTTTAAATTACCTTCATAGCAATTTTAGGTTCTAAAAGGGCACTAGAAATGTCATAGATAAGAATAAGAGCAATAACCGTGCACTTTGAAGGCATTTGCGGTCTGAAAGCAGAACTCAACTATCCCTTTAATGTACGGACGACTATTGTTACATGTATTTTCATTGTTTTGTGTGTGGGGGTTATGTGTGTGTATGTTTGTGTGCGTGCGTGTTTGCGTGTGTGTCTTTGCTGTTAAAGCTAAACAGTATAGCTTGTGTTCCACATTATTAGGTATTCGTGAACCACATAATGTATGGCTAAAATGGACATATCCCCTTATCCTCTGTATATCACAATGCGATTATAGTCAAGGAGGGTGTCTGGTGAATATAAAAATTCCAGAAATTGCACAGCTATTTTCTGGCCCTTCTTTCGTGTTCTCATCTGCCTTGAAAATAAAACTGTGAATACCTCGGATGTTGATGTTTTCGTACACATGGTTGCGAAGAACTCCGGACTCAGCTTCACCCTGTTCAATTCTAGCGATTGAAGGTTGGGCATGGAGAAGAGGCACTGACCGTAATAAGAGGATGCAGTAGAACCCAATTCAGCATTAGCATGTCTTAGTACTTCAACCTAATGAAGTTGAAGGAGTATTAAATATGAAATATCCTTTTTAATCATATTATGATAAGTGAATAGTTATCTTATTAGTAAAATGTTGAGTCTCTCGATCCAATTTGCTTTTTACAGTGGTGATAAAAAATAAACACACGTGAAGAGGGTAGTCGAGACAGAATGACTGACATGTAAGAAAAATTCATAAAAATATATATATTTTCAAAGAAGGATGTTTATCAGGCGGAATAAATATTTAAACAGCAAGCGAATAATTCACCACATAAACGTTCACGACAACCATATATGAACTTGCAAACCAATGTTCCCTCCTATAGATGATTGAATTATCAAGGAAACCGCGATACACAAATTGTCTATTGCTGAAAGAAAACGACAGCATTTATCACGCACATGAAAGGAGAAGATACTAATAATTAAAAATATAGAATTGGGCTTAAGTTGACCGTGCATAGTATGAAAGTGTTAATTTCCTTCCAGTTAAACGTATTGTTTACCCAATTACATGTCCGTTGATTACAAAAATCTATCTCTCAGAAAAAATGTATTACACAATATTTGGTTTACTTTCGATTTTGCTGCTTCTGTAGATGCTCTTTTGTAGAAGTCCTCGTGTAGCTTTATATTATCCAGCTCCAGTGATTGAAGATGCGGCATGGAGCTCAATCCTTTCGCGTAGTGAGAGGATGCATCTGGACCCAATTTTCCACCTACGTGTTTGAGCTTCTTAATCTGGTTGTATGACCGGCAAAAGACAAAGATTAAGTGATAGGCACATTGTATTACCTAAAGAAGGACGTGTGTGCAAGGCTCTTGGAATAGGATATGATACGATGACACAAGATAACAAAAGAGGTAAAATGGAAGCTCGTGGATAAGTAAAGGAAGGAAGAAAGGTAGGAAAGATAAGTATATCTAAGCGTATCAGGAGCTCTTGTAACGCAGTAGAATATATACTTAATGTTGGATAGTTTCTGCGCTCTATAAATGTATTATTATTATTATTATTATTATTATTATTATTATTATTATTATTATCTGTAGCGCTCTTTCATCCATATCCACAAAAATAGATTTGGATCACAAGTGTTCGACAAGTTTATACGGAATATGGCGTAATAAATTGGAGCGCCTTGAGGACCTTGCAAGGTCGATACGTGCGCTATATAAGAATCCAATATTATTATTATTATTATTATTATAAATATGCTTAAAAGGGTTATTTGCAGGGGTTTTTCTGCATCATCCCTATCATCAATATTCTGGACTTTGTATACCCCGTGGTTTACCCCGTAATCCCTTCAACACACACAAACACCCACACACACACGCACGCACCACGGTACACATACACACAAACACACGCGCACGCTCAGAATGTACAGGTGCCTGTAATTAATATTCTTGATCAAACATAATGATGTCTATCCTTTGCCAAGACATCAAATGAAAAAATATAATAATATACATGTATCTAGCCCATGTTATATGTTCAAAAGATATTTGTTGTCAATTACCTATAATTTCATATCATTCCAAATTATATGAATTAAATAATTTGTAAATACTGTCTATACAGTATATATTCATCAATCTTGTTCAATTATTTTAGGTTTGATATCATTTTTACTTCCCAATGCCCAAGTTTGTCATGGTCAAAATCCTACAATCCGCCTAGTCCAGCCGACATGTGTTATATTGCTTAACCCTAAAACTAAAAAGGCGGGCTATTTGAGGTCTTAATACGGCCGGGGATCATTATGGCCGCCCCCCCCCCCCACAATATCTCGGCCTAGGAAGGTCCAAATTAATAAGAACATTGGCATTGTGGTGGATTGAAGTGTATTGAATAAGATGGCAATCTTCATTTTCTTTTATGTTTATTTATTTATTTTGTATTAATATTTTTATGAAAATATGCAAAATAAAATTGGGAAATATATTTACACACGTACATTTGTGAGAATTACATATTTTGATAGACATGTGATGATATTTTGTCACCTAACACCCGAACCAAAGGTTCGCCTATAACAATTTTGGTATCAAAATGTGCGGGAGACATGAGGAAAAAAATTCATGAAATTTCAGCGCCAAGGATTCAGGGGTTTGATGCAGCGGCAAAAATTCGACAGGGGTCATTAAGCCCCCTCCCGGCCTTATTAGGGTTAAGAGCCGGATTTCAATGATATCGTGCCATTTCCCGATACTGTACTAATTTTGCAAAAATTACATATATCTGCAAATATGTAGAAAATAACCTATTGCAAAGAACTATAACAAATGAAATGTACAAAAGTCGGTTTGATTTAACTACTATAATCATATACCTCAAATATATCTAAAAAGATCATATCACGAATGCAAAATTTCTTTTGAAAAAAAATAACTTAAAGACAAATTGTTTGGATTACGTAATATATCATTGTCGTGTTTGCACATTTCAATATGTGACCCACAAGACTGCTAAAATTGCTTTAGACTAGTTTTGTGAAATGCTTTCCGATTGTGTTCCATGTAAATTCTTTTCGCTATACTTTTGTATCTGATGCTTTGGTAGCCATTGTTGGCAGGTAGAAGTCGTCGGTCAGCTTCACATTACACATCTCCAGGTTTTCAAGGTTTGGCATGGATAAGATAGCTTTGGCGTACTGCTTGGAAGCATCTTTACCCAATTGTCCTCCTTCGTGCTTCAGCGTCACGATCTGGGGGTAGTGACAAGAAACATACACAAATTAGAAGTTGGCTAAAGAAAAAAATGCATTTGTCGCCATGATATTGTATAGGCCTAAGCATGACAGAAAAAGAGTGAAAACATGTCAGTACATGTCCTGAGATGCTTTTCATCGTTTATATGATTTCATTGCCAGTAGATATTCATAATTGATCAAACCTTAGGAAGTATAGGTTTATTCAACATATTCAACACAAGCCTGCAATTAACGAAGTTTGTTGATACTATTTTTTTCTTTTTCTTTAAAACTCCTTTTATAATAATCGATTACCCCGAAAGTGATCCTATTCTCGATGGTCCCCGCTAACATAATTTCTATGGTATTAGGCGCCGTTAGGGGTTAAGGGGTTTAACCTTAGGTTAGCCCTAATCCAAATATTAACCCTGATCTTAATCGTTGTTACTGTAGGCCAATAATAGCCAATGGAATGGCTCATGGAATATTCTAGGGAAAGTAGTTTCAATTATGCATACCCCAAATATTGCTAATTAAGTAGTGATTGCGAAAATTTCACAAAATAATCTGTAAATGTCGACTCATAATTGAAAAAAGGGACAATGATATATTTAATCTACAAAATTAAAAAGTGAAAGAACTTTTTGTACTCTTGACTGTTGTGCTCCATCCGCCAGTTTGGGGTAGAATTCATCGTTTAGCTTGACATCACTCAGCTCCAGGTTTTGCAGGTTCCCCATGGATACGATAGCTTGTGCATACTTGGCTGATGCATTAGGAGTCAAAGTTCCTCCCTCATGTTTCAGAGTCATAATCTGATGATTTAACGGGGTACACGCAACTTTAAAATGCGAAGAAATCCCAATTTTAATCTAATTCCTACGATTTTATATTTTTATCAACCCCGTAAATAATATTTATTTCTGTGACCGCTCAGGTAATTTGATAAGGAACCAATTTCAAAAGTTATAAAGTACATTTTTTTTAAATAAATTCAAGCCAATGTTCGTATCAAAATGTTTATTTATGGTGAGCAATGATCGAGACTTCGAGAGTAACGATATAAATGAAAAAATCAATGATCTAGGAGTTAAGGAGTGAATTCAGTTTTGTGATTAAGTTTACTTTTGATTTTGATGCTCCATCGGCCATCTTAGGGTAGAAGTCATCGCTGGACAGTTCCACGTCACACATCTCCAGGTTTTGAAGGTGTGGCATAGAAACGATAGCGTCCGAGTAGTACGACGATGATACTTGATCCAAACGTCCTCCCTCATGTTTTAGCGTCATAATCTGATGATGGGACAAATAGTCATGAATGAGGAGAAAAACATCAGTACCCAATTCGGGTCATGACAGGAAGAAAAGTGTGAGGGAAGATAGAAAAACGCACCTTAAAAAATAAACGTTGTCAATGCAATGTTTGATGAAGGATGACGTAAAGGGTAGGGAGAAAATCATAAGTAACAGAGAGATATAAGTGAGCGACTTAGATTTGAAGAAATATAATAAAAGCGAAATTTAGTCATAAGACAAATTTTAATTGTATTTTTTTTTTTCATATATCTTAACTAATTTACGCCGTGCGACCTATAAGTATTTTGCTTAAGTTTTGCATGAATTTAATCTGACTTAAACATATATTTAAGAACACTATTATATCTTTCAAACTTTTCATAACTTTCATTAGAACTTCAAGGAACTTTAATTATTTTCTAAAAACTTTAGTACATTCCACTATTATAATTTCCCTTGGCCTAAATTGTATGTATTAAATAGTGTTTGGATTTTACGCTTGATCAGTTCCTGCATTTGCATTATCATGGAACCTCGGCAGTGATGCACATGTATACCTCGAAAATACATCTGATTGAAAATAACGTATAAATTCATAAAAACCATTGACTTCTTCGCTTTGGCAGCCATTGTTGTGTAGAAAAATTCATTTTCCAGTTCTCTATTGGCCAGCTGCAGAGATCGAAGATTTGGCATATCGAAGAGAGCTTTCGTGTACTGAACAGTTGTATCATCATCACCATCGGAATACGTCCTCGTAGCATCCGATGGACCCTCCGTAGACATATGCTTCACCTCCTCTATCTGATGAACATACAACATGGAAAGAATATCATTTTGTTACTATGGTTTCAGTTTTAGTTTATCTTCATATATCACATGTTGTGTAATACAGTATTACATTTGGCATGTTACATTGGTTTAAATAATATTTATACAAACGAAGATAATAATACATAAATTAAATAAAGGGAGAAATAATTATGATGGAGCCCAAAGAGACAGCAATGCTTGTAGGTCATAGGCTCCGGAAGTTATACAAATGCTATCGTCTTGTGTATATTAAATAACGTAATAAGATTAAATTGAGACTTATAGTTGGTTAATGCATGGTAAATATCCATGTTGGCTCATTACACCATTGTTGGCATACGGTGTGTGCATAAGACATTCTACACATTGTATCCAATTAAGAGAAGATCTTCCTGGGAATGTGTCAACTTTTTAATGTTACTCCATTGCCTAATATCAAATTAACATTTTAGAAAAGAGTTATGCTGATATACATGTATATTGCTTTGTCAATGGTATAAGCAAATTTGAAACATGGCACAATAAATAAAAAACTGACAAGTCAATATCTAATAGGTGTCCTTAAAGCTCGATTTAGACTTTGAGCCTTGTTTAATATAGCAACTTTACTATCTAAAAAGTCGGAATTTTAGTTTCCTTCGAGATATATATGCACGGTGTTTGTGACGCAATCTGATAGTTTTGTAACGTCTGCACAGTGAGATATGACAGTCCTTAGCGTTGATTTGGAATTTGTAGCATATTGAGGGTTTTTTAATATCGCAAACTGACAAATATCACTCACCAATTTTTTTCCGTACGTCTTTAATGCAAAGACAGTGGCTGAAGAAGTGTGCTTGGTTGAATGGTCTGGTACAATAGCCTTTTTGTGCAGCAAATATTTCCTGACGGGATCGAGCGCTTCTTCATCATGGCATTCAAACGCAACATCAATGATGAAATGGATGTCACGAACTCTCTCACACAGAGCTTTCATCACCGACTTTCCTACTTCACCTCCATGTGCGGCAGTGAAGTACAAGACATATGTGAATACCTTGTAGTCCATGAGCACCTTATCAGTCAGAATTCTATTGAATTCCAAAGGATCATTGTGAAACACCGACGCAAGGTAGGAGCTTGCTGCGTACTCCTGCAGGAGCTTGTGAGGAAAATAAAACTCTTCTATGAATTGTTTTCCTTGACTTTGTCTTTTTCCCGAGATGCCAGTCTCCTTTTCCCTACCAAGAATACCAATGTCACATGCGATTAATACATCTTCCATGTATGGTTTCATTATTTCCTCTGTGAAAGTGTGTTGATCTTCCATCAAGCCCTCGAAGGCTACTTTACCAATATCTTGTATTGTATGGGTAACCTTCTTCATGTGGAATTCATATTTTCTTTTTTTACTGGGATCTTTTGTGATATATTGCTCTCCGAGAGAAAAGCATATTTCTTTGAAAACTTGCGAGAATGTTCAAGTTATTGATGGTTCCCATCTTTGGATATCTTCTCCCAAACGTGACACAACATACTGCAGAAGATTGGATAAGGTGTCAAATATTCCGAAATTTGGTCGTTTGATCTTATGTATTCGAGAAGCCTTGCGGCGGATTCTTTGTTCTCTTGGAAAAACTGTTTGATGTATTGACAGGAACCCTCTTTAGAAAAACCCTGGACCTCAATCAATGTATATAGTTGACGAATGTTGTCGTCACCTTTGATAAGATCAACTACATAAGGAAGTGTAGTTATGAGCACTGGGGTGTTTGTATATCTATCTCCTCTGACTATCGAAACGACAGCATTTTCGCCATTTGGAACCGGTCAGGATCCATTTTTTTCTCATTTAGGTCAGTTATCAAAATAGCTACTTTTCTTTGATTATGTTGGATATATTGATCTATGCGGTCCCCTCTAATTTCCGTTATATCGGGGAAGTGATTCATAACGATATTCCCAAACGACTGGTTATTTTCCATGTCTTGAATGATTTCGAGAAAAAGCAGATTGACATCTTGAAGACAATTACCCATTGCCCAGTCGAGGGCTATCTTAGAAAATAACGTCGATTTTCCTACTCCGACTTTGCCTAGGAATGCGAAACGTGTTAAGAATCCCTCTTTAGTATTTCTTTGGTTATCAAGTCATACAGTTTATCGGTTTCAATCGACTGATCTCTAACAAATATTGACGTGCTCGATCTCAAAATCAGGACCAGGGTAACAAAGATGTTTTGGAAACACTTGCTTGAATCAGGGTCCACAGGTGACGTTTTGATGTTACCATACTTCTGAATGTATCTATTCTTCAGCATTTCTTTTAGTGTAGTTATATCATCTGGCATCGCTTCATGGTCACCTTAAATGGAAAACGTGGATAGGAAAATGTTAGATGAATACGCATTGACAACATGATTGGTACGTTTTGAACGCCAGGATACCATGGTTACTGAATTGTTAATGTGATTCAGACAAGTCATATCCATTCTACACAGCCAAGCCCCTATTTCGTCAAATATGTCATGTATGAACAAGTTGTACATTCAAAATCTGAAGATATATGAATAAATCTGAATTGGAATATAAATCTGAATCTACGAAATCTAGCTTCCCAGTGTGGATAGCACGTTATAGAACAGTGGTCTTCACCATACCACGATTCCCTATTACTGCATGTACACAGCGGACATGCACATTATGGATTTGATTCTATGAAGATGGAGCTTATGCGTTAACCAATAAGCCAGTTCATAATTGCAGTCTGAGCTTGAGCAGATAAAGGTCATTGCTGTACATTTTCATTTATAATTGTCTGTCATTCAAACAAGCAATATACAAAGCACATGACAAAATAAACCTAAAATAATCAATTTAATAAAAAAAATAAAAAAAATTAACCAGGGATGGCTGGAGTGGCTACGTAAGTGGTGAGGGGGGGGGGGGGGGGGGGGGGGGGGGGGGGGTGCAACGACAAACAACACACTTTCTGGAAGAAAACAATATGTATACATATACATTCCCAGTGATGATTTCAATAAAATAAAACAAATCTCTCTCTTCACATGGTCCAAGATACTGCTTAAGGATCATAGTTTGCAGGCAATTTAAGACTGCTGAGGTAGGATGGGACCAATTAGGTTTTATTGCTTATACCAAAATAATCTCATTGAGTAATACAAAATGGATAAAGTTTTTGTGGGATGTAATAATTTTTTAATGAAAAATCTGCTGTCAATATTTTTTATATTAATCAACATAAATGTTCTTTTTTGCATTTGGTTTAGTAACCTTTGAGTTTTCAATCTCGATTCGAGATAAACACCTATCCTCCTTTCGCGTGTGAAATGGTGCAGTGGACAAGTGAGCAGAGATAACTTAGACATCATTGAGAAAAGAAGTTAGTAGGCTGTCTAAAATAATTAAAGGTTATCCTGTCGATTGAAACAAGTTTCTGAAAAAGCCTAGTTACATTGCATCATTTAAAACAATTAAGCACTGAAGCACGAGGCACAATTTAACTTTTAAAAGGATTTAAAACCATAAAGCACACGCATATGGCATATGGCAAAATAGATTTTTTAAAAATACAAAGATAATTTTACCTTTAAGAAACAATAGAATACCATACCCCCCCCCCCCCGTTGGGCCAAAACAAAATAGTGCTCACTACCCCCACCCCCCCCCCCCCCCCGCCCCCCCCCCCCCGCGCTTATTTGGCTCGCAGCTAAATATTTTCTCACGAATTGGGCCCTCTCCCTCGCTACCGGCTGGGATCCGCCCCTATATGGCCTGACCACATTGGTTTCGATTTTTACAACACTTTTTAAAGACCCTGGTGCTCATTCACCCGTGGTAGAATTAATTATAAAAAGAGTATCATTGGTCAGACGATAAGGTACTCCACAACACCAAAGCAATTCCAAAGACATATTGGTTATGAACTTCTCAATCAGGAGCAACAAAAGCTGGTAAACTTTGTATTGATACGCCCCAGGCGCGTACGCAAGGGGAGGGTTTGGGGGGTCTAACCCCCCCCCCCCTTTGGTATTTTTATGTGTGTAAACCCCCCTAAAAAAAACCTAAAAACCCCCCCCCCTTTTTTTTTTGTTGGTTTTAATAAAAAAAAAAAAAAAAAAAAAAAAAAAAAAAACCCATGGCTGGACCTAAGAAAGTGACCTTACCCCCCCCCCCCAACGGAGCAAAATGTCAAATTTTCAAAATTCGAGACCAAAAAAAAAAAAGTGTCCGCTTACCCCCCCCCCCCCCCCCCCCCCCCCCCCCCTCCCCTCTGCTTGTCTAAATTGGTTTGAATTTTTGATGATTTTTGAAAGGCTAAGTAATACTTTTTCAACAGACAATAAGTAGTTTAGTCGTTAAAATGATAAGTCGAAAATAAGGTTGCTGTATTTTTCTTGTTTGTTGTTGTTCTTATATGTGTATGTATTAATTTTTGGAAATATATAATCGGGCAGTGAAAATTCATGGAGCAGTCTACTTTTGCTCATTTAACCATGCCAAAAGAGGTTTCCCGGGTTGAAGACCCAGACACGTTAAAGGTTATTTCATCATTACAGTTCATTAGAGGCATCCTCTCTATAACATGAGAGGACGAGGGAAAGTGGTGGCAGAAAATCCAATTGTCTCCTTCCATTATTTGGTAACGACTAAGAGATAAAGCTGTCATTTTAAGACCTAATTGTAGTGACATGTAGTTAAACAGTGATGAAAACCTGTTACAATGTGTCCCAGAAAAAAGGGAAACCTTTTCAAAAGCAGATATTTTGTATCCTAATTAATCATTTCCTTGATGATATATACGTTTATGAAGAGCTCTATTTCTCTCTTGTTAGTTGCACATCTTATCATTCTCATATTTGGTATGATTGAACTGAACCAAAGGATAGTGATGCTACCAACATTTAATGTGCACGCTCAAATTACAAACTTGGAGTGACTTTTAAGGGTGGTAAATGTAAGTATTTGGGGGCTTTTTTCATGAAAAATTCACATGAAAAACTTATAATTTCCTCTTTCATCAGCGTTGAAAACAAATAATGTATGCCAGAGAACAAGTAATTTTTTCCCAATAAAACCGGTTTCCTTCTCTCGGGCAGGGACAAACTGTATAATTGCGAATAAGATATTACCTCTGTCAGTTCCCATTGCAGAGGCACTTCGGATGCGTGGATCGATCGGTGTTTCGGGGTTTCCTCCTAAATATAGATTAAAAGATATTATATTTCATGGGTGTCATATCAACAATTACCTATAATTGTTTTGTTTCAAGTGGCGGAGGGCAGGATTGAGTGATCTGCAGATTTACAGTTATTCCAGCAGATTATGCAAGACACGATCTACGTCTACTGAATTTGATTTACATTATTCTTTTATTCCTTTCGCCAAGATGAGAGAGTTGAGCAGAGGTTTTTCTTTTTCGTGTGCGTGTGTTGTGTGTGTTTTGTGTGCGTGTATGTGTGTGTGTGTGCGTGTGTACATGGATATGTGTATATTTTTAATTTGATATAGAAATTAGGGAGAGCTTAATTACAAAGAGATACTTTAATAAAAATAAAGAAAAACTCTTTGGATGGTGGTGGAAGCAAAAGATTTGGACTATGATGGGAAAAAATTCATGTTACTTAAACGTTTGCTCTGTCAATACTGATTGATGTTTCTTCGGCTAAAGTTGTTCCTAAATGGGTTGTAGCATAATTCAGAAAGCATGTTTGGAATTAATTTGGAATGGAACAGATATTATCAAGAAATCTCATTTTAATTATAGCTTTCAAACAGTAGGGGTGATTTATTTCTCTTTGCAACTATGATGTAACATTATTTACCTTGAAGCACCAATATTCCATATAGAAATGTTAAAGGCATGGCAAAAAATGGGGAGCTGCAGGATATTCAAGAAGGAAAAAACTAATCCAATTGGTTTTAATGATAGATATTATCCATTTAAAAGTAAAACTATTTGTTATGAAGAATTGTATAAGGAAAAATTCATTTAGTTAATCACATTCTTGATCGGGATCAAATCAGACAATCACTTATTTTCAGAATATCGTTTGTGTATTGAAAACAGCAAATACTTGGAAAATATTACTGTAGTTTTGAACAGTAGATATTATGACGGAAAGTCAGACAACTGGTACTCAGTAGATGTAAACGATTACAATATAACCTTGAAGATATCTGGAAATACAATCCTACTGAAAGATGTACCATCCAGAAAGGTGTACGATCGTTATACTACAGACTAACAAATTTACATACACTTTCCGAATTCGGGATAGCCATGATGATTTTGATTTTTCAAAAAAAAAGAGTTCAAATATTGTCATAAGAGCCAGAGTTACAACACTTTTGATGCGATTGAAGGAAAACCTCCCTGGGGAGCATTTATCCCAGGCGTCATTTTACAGAAAGCTCACAAACTACTTTTATCTTTCCCATCCTATCGGGTACCCATTTAACACCTGGGTGGAGAGTGGGAAATGTAGATTAACGTCTTGGCAAAGGACGTTAGTCCCGTACCTTGTGATCTGCAGTCTGTTGCCTTATCCACTAGACCACAACACCTCTAATAGGAAAATACTTCATTATTCAAATATTCT
>JAVYIG010007703.1:0-56270 GCA_035222895.1 Strongylocentrotus droebachiensis | reverse complement strand
CAACACGAAAAGACCCTCTCTGAGTAATACACCACAAAGTATTATATATTAACAAATCATCTGATCATGATTGCTTCAAAAAGCTAAAAGATATATAAAATGTAACGATATAACTTCGCCTTCGTACCGTCATTATCATGTTTTTGTTCAACACGAAAAGAACCTCTCTGAGTAATACACCACAAAGTATTATATATTAACAAATCATCTGATCATGATTGCTTCAAAAAGCTAAAAGATATATAAAATGTAACGATATAACTTCGCCTTCGTACCGTCATTATCATGTTTTTGTTCAACACGAAAAGACCCTCTCTGAGTAATACACCACAAAGTATTATTTAAAAAAAAAATCATCTGATCATGAATGCTTCAAAAAGCTATAATATATATAAATGTAACGATATAACTTCGCCTTCGTACCGTCATTATCATGTTTTTGTTCAACACGAAAAGATCCTCTCTGAGTAATACACCACAAAGTATTATTTATTTTAAAAAAATCATCTTATCATGAATGCTTCGATAGGCTACAATATATATAAATGTAAAGATATAACTTCGCCATTGAAATATAATAAAGATGAAACAAATAACAATTGGTAGGCGACCATTGTTATCCAATTTCCATTCTCAATATACATATATTTATCATGTCATGACTAAACATGATTACAATGAAATGAAGAATAAAAAAAATAACGTATCGTCATCATCATACTTTTTCAACAACGAAAAGATCCTTCTCTGAGTAATACACCACAAAGTATTTGTTAAAAAAACAAAAATCTTCTGATCATGAATTCTTCGATAAGCTACACGTACATATACATTGTACCGATATAGTTTCGTCATTGAAATATGATAAAGATGAAATAAATAACAATTGGTAGGCGACCATTGTTATCCAATTTCCATTCTCAATATACATATATTTATCATGTCATGACTAAAAATGATTAAAATGAAATGAAGAAGAAAGAAAAACGTATCGTCATCATCTTACTTTTTTTAACAACGAAAAGATCCTTCTCTGAGTAATACACCACAAAGTATTATTACAAAAAACAAAAATTATCTTATCATGAATACTTCGATAAGCTACATGTACATATAAATTGTACCGATATAGTTTCGTCATTGAAACATAATAAAGATGATAACAAATAACAATCACCTGGTTGCGCGAATATGTGGTGACGAAATATTGATAATTGTAAAATGCTAGGGGAAGGGGTGGGAGATTGTGGTCTAGTGGTTAAGGCATTGGCGTTCTTAGCCAGTGACACGGTTCGATTCCCGGCGGTTGCAAAAAAAAAATCAAAAAGAGGAAAGCAAAATGGACCTTGGATTTAATAAATGCAACCATTATTATCTCATTTTTATTTTCAAAAGAGATTCATCTATCATGTCATGACTAAAAATTATTGAAATGAATTGAAACCCTCTTCGTATCGTCATCATCATACTTTTTCCAACAACGAAAAGATCCTTCTCTGAGTTAATACACCACAAAGTATTATTTATAAAAAAAATCATCTGATCATGAATACTTCGATAACCTACAAGATATATAAATGTTTAAATATAACTTCGCCATTGAATTATAATAAAGATCATAACAAATAACAGTTGGTAGGCAACTTTTATTATCAAATTCCCATTCTCAATTTACATATATTTATCATGTCATGACTAAAAATGATTAAAATGAAATTTAAAAAAAAGCCTTTGTACCGTTATCATCATACTTTTTTTTCAACAACGAAAAAATCTTTCTCTGTGTAATCCACCACAAATTATTATCAACAAAATAAAAATCATCTGATCATGAATACCTTGATAGGGTACAATGTATATAAATGTAGGGATATAATTTCTCCATTGAAATATACTAATACAGATGATAACAAATATCAATCACCTGGTAGCCCGAATATGTGGTGACGGAATATTGGTAATTGCAAAATTCTCGGGGAAGGGTGAGCGGACACCCAGCCCACTCCTTCATTTAAAAGTCCTTAAAACTTAATGAATAAAAAGCCGTTTACATCAAAACAAAATATAAATGAATACATCGCTATAGTCAAAACCTAAAATGTGCCATTGGTCTTTACAAAATCGGTGGCGCCACTGGCATCTATGCCACTGCTCTAATTTCCTTTGTTGACATATGTTGAATCCATTGGAAGAGTGATGGCATCATCACTCCTCTAATCGTGTCTAGTGCCTTCATCTGCATCCTTAGGGAGACTGACGGCAGCATCATTGTTGGTGGAAGAAACATCATCGGTGCCCTCAGTAGCTTTGCTGGCATTAGTTGAATCCAGAGTAACTCTGACCGTGTCAGCATGCGTGGTGGAGGAAACACCATCACCTCCCTTTGTGACAGATGCATCAAGAACGACATCAGTGCTTGTTGCATCACGATCCGTGTCCTTCTTTTGTTCCTCGGTGGAAATTTGGGTATCATTGTTCATAGGTGGTGTGACCCCTTCCTCAACCTGGCCAACATCATACGTCGGATTGAATGTACACATAGGATCGGGATTGTCGTCTTTGAAAGGCATCAAGTAATTACCCGAGGCTCCTGGGTGCAATTTGCTTATCATGCCAGCTGACGAGGATAGTGCCTCTGAGCTTACCACACCACTGGAAGTGTTTGCTTCTTTCTTTAGGAACTTGTCGAAACAAGTAAGCCCCCATTTCTTACGGATGTAAGGCTTCCGGATGCAGTAGAGAAGAAAGAGGAAAAATCCTTGGAAAGAGTTCAGGACGATGAAGATTGGCTGTGCCACCTGTTAAGAGCAAATGTTTCAGAAATAATAATTAGGTACGTGGCATTCTCTTCCAAGTTCTCCAAATACTAAACATCTAAAGAGGTATTGCTGGTGTATGTAATCATCATAACTAAGTTCTCAGGATAAGCCTACTTCTTAGAAGAGATATATACCACACAGGAATTATTCTTGAAGCTATAGTTGGCTTTACCTTACTGAATGACGGGATTAAAAGAAGATATCCTGTGACCCAGGTCAGACCGAACAGGAGCAAGATGCAGATCGCGTTTTGGACGCGTTCGATAGTCTCTCGACGTTCTTCCTTAGCCTCTCCTTTCACTCGACCAGCGATGTTGGCTGACCAGAGCAATTGTCGAACCACCAGGATGAAGATGACAATATTGATGAGGAGGATGGCGGACATGGGAATCAGGAGACCTCCGATTTGAGCCCAGAATTGTAGAAAGCATCTATTGATATTAAATATGCATTTTGTAAAAAGACTGAATTTAGTCAATCAGTACTGACTATCTTATCGATAGTTTTACAAAATGTCCAAGGTCCTTGAAAAATGTTAACTAAGAAATTGTCATTGTAAATAATTTCCATTATTTATTTTGGAAGGTACAAATTCCTATACGATACCAACAACAATATCTGAAATGTTAGTATGTGTGGTGACTGTATTCAATTAGTGGCCTTTCTAGACCACATACCCATAAAAGTGATACTTAAATACCAATTCCAGATGGTAATTGCACACTGGCTTTTAAACTCATGAGATACCAAAATACCGAATACCGAATGCTTAAACACTAGATCAAAGTACAGAAACGTGATTTTGCTGAATCCGAAAATTGAAGATCATAAGGTTTACCCTATGCTATGCAATCTAATATTCAAGCTAAAGTTCCAAGCGTTACCACTTACAGATCGTCTTGAGAATAAGAGTCTCTAGCAATAGCTCCGGTAAGAACCACGATAAGTGCAGGGAGTCCTGAAATGACATACGTGTACAAGGAAATACAATTGTTATAGTCATTCATAATACGCCTACATTGGACATGGGACTAGCTCTATCCTTTCCCCGTTTCTTTGAAAGGACTTTTCATGACTATCGTTGTGCTGTCCAGCTTACTAGTTTTACCGCGGTTATGGTGACACTATGATTAATTTTTAAATTCAATTGAATATCTCGATTATAATACTATCTGGGGTTTAGAGTCTTCGTTGTACATAACACATGCCATGCCGAATGACGTTCGATAACAACAATAATGAAAACATTACACATAAATGGCAAAATGACGATTTCATGTGCATTATTGGACCTTAGTCCGTCCTAATGTGCTTTTTTCATAATTATTCTCAATTTAGTTAGCATGTCTAAATAAATATATCTTGCCAGAGTTTCGGAATGATTTTGTTTGTTAAAAAAGAGAGAAAAATCAAAATTTCCCTTTTTATATGAATACTAAAATAATTACAGTTGTTTTTTATTGATGAAGGTTGATCAGCGCAAAGCAGATTGGCACACCTCGCCATCTCATTGTTTTATGGATACTTTCAGTACCTGCATGTATACGTTTAAAGAAGTCGGTCGAAGGATTCTGATCTAGAGACATTCTATCCGTATGTAAAAATATACAAACAATTCATTTGATAGTAAGCACTTTTCCGAGTAGAAAGATATAAGGAAACAAATATCGTACCCCATGCAGCTAGGAAAGCCTTGATCATGAAATTCTGGATGTAGGTGTTAAAGATCTTCACAATAATGAGGTATGTATTGTACCCTTCCACACCCATCCATGCAATGGAGGACAAAACGAAGTAGTGAACTAGGGCCGTCAGGAACCCACAGGGTCCAGCTTGGACCTCACGATAATCTCTGGTAGAATTCAGAGAGATCATGATGACAAACGTCGTGTAGAGACACAGCAAGGTCAGGCACAGACAGATGAAGATCTGGTTAGTCTGTTTGGTCCTTAAATCCCTATCAAGATTGTAACATTAAAACGAGGGTTAGGAACGCGTCAAATCAATACTTCATAAGCAACACAGAACAATAGCAAGGTCAAACAACAAGAATAAGAAAGAAAATCAACGGGGAAAATGTTTATGAAATAAGGAGATTATGAAATTGTTTACTTATATATCTCTTTTATTACTGGGCACAAACCCTCGGAATGGCACCGCGTGTCGAATAAAATCAATCTAGGAGTAGCTATTCACAACGATGTCAAATGAGAAATATGTGTACCCCATAATTGTTCGAAATTAATTTGCTTTCTATTCTACGCAGACTGCACACCATGAGGCAGAAGATTAGATCTATAGAGGTGACAGGATTTCAATATGTAATATCGATATGATATAAACCTATGTAACCTATTTATGAACCTCGTCACACCAACCATACATTAATTACTAATCAACTAATAATATGTTGGCAGTTTCTCTTCTTCTTCTTCCCTTCTCCCCCCCCCCCCCCTCCCCTTCCTATTTCTATCATGAAGTGTACTTTGTTGATCCTGAAGAGAACTGTGTTGCAGGTTTACACGTACTTCTCAAATCAATTGATAACGAGTTAATTATTAAAAAAAGAGGGGGGGGGGGGTACATTTGCATGATTACCAACTAAATTCTATAAATGCATCTCTTTCACAGTTTATGTCACTATTCTACGTTCAGCAGCTACCAACTAGAATCGAAGATAAAACGACCAGAGAATAATTACATATTCGGTCTTCTTTGTATTACATTAATAATTGCATATTTTTTCCAATGAGCTCACTTGTTCCACAGGTAGGTTGCCAATGTGACAAGAAGACTGAATATAGAGATAAAGCATCCAATGTAAGTCAGGATTTTGTATTCCTTGGCCAATGGATCCTCCTGTCCATGGATATCCTGTAATAAATTAGAGGCTAAACTGAAACATCTTTTTGAATGCTAGAATGAAACTGATTATTTGCCCATGTGTCGTTGATTGAAAACTGAGAAATTGAGGGTTTATTTTGATAATAATGATATTACCTTTCACACAAGTAGAGTCCACACCCTCAAATGTTATTTGATCTCATGAGTGAGAATATTATTCGTACCCAATTGAAGACCAACTGTATACTCCATTGTTTGTTCTGAAGTAAAGGGGAAATGTAAGAGGTTGAATAATGACCGCTCATCCACAAACACCGGGAACGAGGTACTTGGACCAAGGAAATTACCTTGTTATATTTTGTTATATTAAGGTAAAAAAAAACTACAGAATATAAAGAGCTGGGACCAGCAAAATCACCTTGTTATAACAAATACCTCATTATATCAAAGCTCTTTATACTGAGGCTCCATGCATTGTAGCATTTTTTCACCTGTCTGGACAGAAACTATTAATCGTATCTTTTCGCATAACACCTGTCTGGTAAGAAATTAGTAATCGTATCTATTCGCATAACACCTGTCTGCAAAGAAACTAGTAATAGTATCTATTCGCATAACACCTGTCTGGTAAGAAACTAGTAACCATATCTATTCGCATAACACCAGTCTGGTATGTAACTAGTAATCGTATCTATTCGCATAACACCCGTCTGGTAAGAAACTAGTAACCGTATCTATTCGCATAACACCTGACTGGTAATAAACTAGTAATCGTATCTATTCGTATAACACCAGACGTAAGATTTGTTTCTGTCTCCTATTATATAATACATAGACCATTCTATTTAATCCGTAGGAACAACTGAACCCATGGGTCATGAAGAGGATTATCACGCTATAGCTCTCGTAAAATACTTGATACTTGATGAGGTAATCCCCGAAGCAGCTTTTCCAAGCT
The DNA here is from genome assembly GCA_035222895.1 of Strongylocentrotus droebachiensis. Taxonomy (NCBI): domain Eukaryota; kingdom Metazoa; phylum Echinodermata; class Echinoidea; order Camarodonta; family Strongylocentrotidae; genus Strongylocentrotus; species Strongylocentrotus droebachiensis. The sequence continues at coordinate 49,649 of JAVYIG010007703.1, read as the reverse complement.
ATACTGGGATGGGATGTGTTGTGACAGCAGTTGAAGGTGCAGACAACAAAAGAGTGTACAATTTCTTTATACAGTAAAGCAGTGACGTGCAAGTGAAAAATCATGCTGCTATGGTTTACAGCATTCTGTAACCTACAGGAGGTTCCAACCCTGTGATGACAGGGAGGGCGGTCATCTGGAAAGCAGTAACTGTTGGTCTGATTTTAGTTGTCAGGGTTATAGTTGACTAGTGATAATGGATATAAAAATGCCTAATTGCTTTTCACTGACCATTATAACAGCGAAGTTGGTAAGATGATCACATGCACAGCGCACGCCCTCCTCATCATAGCGCTCATCAGATGATGTGATTCCAGAAACAAGAACACACCCATCTTGGGACCAATCTTCCTGCTCCTCATCCCAGAATGAACACATGGGATTCGCGTATCCAGACTACACAACAACAACCAAAAAAAGGAAGAAATGCATGAAACCATAATCTTTAAATAAAGCATGACAGAAGAATGAATGATAATTTTGATCGGTTTAGTTTAAAAACCCATTTATCATGAAGGGAATTAAATACAAGAGTTTAAAAAAGATTAAAAACACATTATGTTTAAATTCCCTCCCCTATATATTATGTATGTCTACAAATAAATTATCTATAAAATACTGCTTATAGCGGATAATGAATACGTATAATATATGGATAAACGTTAGTCTGCCATTTTATTGTTAAAGGTCTTACCATTATTGTACTGAAGGTAAAATTGATGAATTCGGTCAAGGCTGCTACTTTCCCTTGACCAATACTGAGAGAAATCACGGGCGAGTTAGCCGATCGATTGGAGACCTCACTATCTGCACTGATTGTGCGCAGTGATTTAGAAATGAACAGAGCTGGAGTTGAAAATACATTGAAGTTGACCCGGACGTATTCACCACTGACATTCGACGGCGATCCTGAGAGTGGGGCCGTGGACGAAATGACGGATGAAACTGAAGGTGGAATGTTGACCTGAGCGATGATGTCTGGTCTGGTAGCAATGATGTCATCGCGGTCATCTTGAGTTGGAGCACTGATGGTAATATTGGACTTGGTCAGGTCTGAAAGACTAGATCCAGCTAGCATAAGCACAAGACCACTCATTACGTCGTCAGCAAGCACACTCTGAACCTGTTATGTGAATTATAAATCATTATCATTGTTATTATCATTATCATTATCATCATCATCATTATTATTTTTATTTTCATTATCATTATCATTGTCTTTATGATTATCATTTTTTATTAACAATAATATCAATATAACTATTTAATTTTTGTTATAATTATTATAATTATTAATATCTGAAAATAGAAACTTGGAGAGAGAACTTTTACTCATGCAGAGCCTCCGCTGTGAAATGTTCTCCCAACACAAATTCATAAAAGCAGATCAGTTGAGGTGTCCAAGAATAATCTAATATTATGTCCATTAGGAATGGAATATAATTAATTGTTCACTTTTATTTTATCCTCTGTAGTTTTTGTATAAAATGCAGATGCTTTTATGTGATATCTCCTTCGCACTAGTGCACCTTGAGTATTTGGTTTCAAGTGGCTTTGGCGCATTACAAATCTTTTAACAATATCATTATCATCATCATCATCATCATAAATATTATTGTTATTATTGTCATCACTATCATCAATAATCTGATTATTATTAATGTTATTAATATTATTATAAATTATTATTTACATTAGCTGTTAGTTTTATTATTATTTTCATTATCACTATTACAATTATTATCATCATTATTATCATCATTATTATTATCATTATTTATGATGATGATTGAAAAAGTGGGCGATTGGCACCATGCATTGACGTCCAAGTAAGGCATCCCCAAATTCAAAATGTGATATATCCCGCACACATAAATGCACAAATAATGATGTTGTTTGGTAGATCTTTTTTTTAACTATAAAGAAAAATGGTGGGAGTGTCGCACCTTGTTGGACACCAGATTGAATAAGACCACAATTGATGAATGGCAATGTCAGTTCTTATAATTCTTATAATTTGAAAATCCATGCGAACAATTGTATAACTTGGACATGAAATTCTATTTTCAGGACTCCTCGATCCTCCCTCTCTCTCACAGGGTGCACCCGCAAGCTGTATGGAATTCTATGTTTTAGTTTACTGGTTAAATTAAACTACTTTTTCAAAGCCTATGATATAGATGTAAAATCACCTGTACGGCTACATTTGGCTGCTGAATGTTGAGCATCCCACCATCGGCAACCTCAACACGGCTGATTTGTTCCTCAAAAGCCTGGACAAATTTAGTTATTGCCCCACCTTCTTCCTCTGCGGCTTCAAGTTCCTCTGTTTCTACCTGAGCTATATTGCTCACAATACTCGTTATAGACTTTGTTACCTGTCAATTCAAGCATAAAAGATGAAGATGATTTAATCTATAGTAGGAGAAAGGTGCCAAATCTTGAAAATCAAACTGAGTGACGATAGGGTACTAAATAACATAACAGCCTTAGCACAGCTGTTATTTCAAAACTGTTACTGTTACACAAATTTTGGAAGAACCAACTGCCAAGGGTTAAAAAAGATATGAAAGGACAGTGACAGACCGAAATCTGTCATAGAACCTATCAAATATTATACACCATTTCCAAAAAGAGCTTTATACGGGGTTAGGATCTTACATTGTTCACCCACAGTAGTTTAGCATTATGGCGTTCAACGTTGTTAAAACCGGTAATGGGATTTCATATTTCACATCTATGACAACTTTATACAGGTATCGGGGGAAAGACTTCAATTTTGTTTCCGATGAGAAATTTATTGAAACATAATAAAATTCATCAATCATCGCAATATCATGTTCAATAAGATTGGTGTAAAATCATGCAGAATACCTCTTCACTAGTAAGATTTTGCTGCACAATGTTTAAAGTTATCTCTGCCACAAAGAAGATGTCATCTGATGTGATATCTTCGATGTTGGAAGTAACAAATGATACTTGCTGGCTCACTTCAACTGCGTTTTCTTCGCCAACGATTACCTAAAATTTGAGGGGAAAATATCCTTACAGCATGTACACGTTGAGTGATACGACTTTCCCTCCTTAAAGGTCGTATGTCCCTTTTGCAGGCTGAAGATATAAACTTGTGTGAATCCTATGGTTAACAAGAGATAATACCAACTAAAAACTTCCGTGAAAAGATTAGAACTGGTAATTGTCTTTACGTGGAATTATATCGACCATTAGGAATTTTCGCAACGCGTTTCGAAAATTATGCGTAGAAAAAGTCAGATTTTTAGACCCTTGTACCATATGGTCTTACGTTTTGGCGCAAAGATTCAATCAACCTAGAAAAAAATCATTACAAGAAGTTGGTTATTTATGTAGACAAATGCTCATGTGCCCATTACAGCTCATTTTATGAATGTTAATATCAAAGAAAACAAGAAGTCAGTCAGTCACTCAATAGTGTCTAACAGTGAAGTTTAGAAATTAAAAGGATTTCCTTGCATAACTTGAATACTAGGACACTGCTAACGTTTAACTTTCACAGATTGGACATACTGCACATTTTCATAATTCCTGCAAAGTTCTACGGAATTTGTTGTTAGCTGCAAAAGGGATTTACTACCTTTAAGGTAACGTTACATTAGCGAACATGTTTCCCTCACAAAATTGCAATTAAATATAAGTAATTTTACTTTTCCATATACCATCTTTATTATCAAAAAATGAAAAATGTGTCCTATAATATCTAATTTCAAAACTCATAAACCGGAAGATGGTAGATGATTTCCGAACAGATTTGGCAGTTACAATCACCTACGGTTGTCAACTGATTTTAATCAGACCAACATCTTATAAATGCAATAATACTATTTCAAACTATGGGTTTACATGCGGTAGCAAGAGTTAATCAATGAAGATAAGTAGGCCTGTTGCAAGTGCCCCTATTTTTACTATTGTCAAAGAATATGACAGAGAATATGATGCCGCCTTGAATACCAATCGTCCCATGCATTTGTGAATGGAATGTCATTAAAACAATCAGTAGAATTGATTGACCATGGGCTATTCGTTACCTGTTAGGCATGGTTTCATAGTTTTCAAATGTAAATTAAGAATACACTCTAAAAAGAGTGAGTAAGAAAGGAACATGAATGTTTATTGTGTAAAATTGAACACGTTACTGGGATAATAATAATATACCAAATCGGGAGAAAACTACCCAATGATTGGTAATTTTATACTTAATATCTTCCTCACAAAAACTTTTGTTCAGGTTGTAATGATCAGCGGTATCTACAATATACTAGGCACAATGTATTACATATAAAGGTTATTAAAAAGCCTCTTTTCAATGATCAAGTTTGAAAAGAAAAGTCCAAAAACCTCTGCAATTTCGGTGAGAATATCTGTGACATTTCTAAATGGTCCGCAATTGTCCACAGGTTGCCACTGGCTCTGGGTAATACCATCGCCGATACACAGAGCCCATCCAATAGGTTCATTGGCTGTTCGGTATTAAAACAAAATACACGTATATTGTTATGTATATAAAAAGAACACTGGAAAATAATTATTACCATATACAGAGAACGAAGGAGACATCAGTAAAGTGCTGTCTATGACTGAAATTTTCTCAAGCAATTCGTGACACTGGAACTATTTAATACTTTCAACAATACGCGCTGATCTCGAATATTAATTTAGGTCCAACTGCTGGTCGTTTTGGGTTCTTGCATGTATTTTCTATGTGTGCTTTGCTTTTCATGAAAACAGTTTGGGGGCTTCATTATCTATAGGGAGGTGCTTTTAGACTGCAAGCTCCTATCTTGATTCGCTAGTGTTCAATTATGAAGTGAAAACAAATAACATCGGTTGAATACCATGATATCGAGGCTATTTTGCAAAAGAAATTGCAAGTACCACATATCTGAACAAGTCTATATTGATCGTGCTATTAAACCTAATCCCCTGTCTAATTCCTCAAATTAAGAATGAATGAAAGACAATAAAAACAAACCTTGAGTAGCGTTGAATGGACACGTCCCTGTTGAATTTGCCCATGTTCCGTTTTCACCCACCGGAAATTCGACTTCTTCAAACCGAGGAGATATCCATGAGATATTCTGGCAAATAGCTTCACAAAAAAGAGTGAATACAAAGTATTGCAAAACAAAATCAATTCCATGTTTGTTTATTAACTTTAAAGTGAAGTGCTGCACATTTTACAGGACCTTGTATTCTTTTTTTTCCTAGCAGTGCCCATTGTTAGGGAAGCTTTTAATAACGTGTTGTTTAACTCGCCAATGCACCATGATTAAGACAGGAAGGTGAAAAGGAGAATTGTCAAAACTCGTCGAGGCGCCATATGTTTAAAGGGATCGTTTAACAATGTTAAATCTGAGATACACGGCCCTACGTGTTATCAGTGTTTGTGGTATGGTGTAATATTGAAGCCCTGAAAAAATCGCGCTTCAAAATGATCAAGAAGAGCCTCAAAAAAGTAAAAATCTTTGAGTGACCGGTTTTACCGTACTCGTTTTCCCCAATAGACTGTAATGGTCAGGCGCGTACGCAGGATTTTTTCAAGGGGGGGGGGGGGGGGGGGGGTTTAACATTTATAAATAGGTCCGAAAATTTCGCAACGACTCAGCCGGCCGCTGAATAAGCGGGGGGGGGGGGGGGGGGGCGGGGGGTTAAGAGGACACTTTTTTGGGGGTCTCGAAATTTGGAAATTTGACATTTTGCTCAGTTTGGGGGGGGGGGGGGGGGGGGGGGGGGGGGGGGGGGGGGGGGTAAGGTGACCTTTTTTAGGTCGGTCGTGGGAATAATGTTTTGTTTTTTTTTTTTTTATAAAAAAAAAGAAGGGGGGGGGGGGGTTAACCCCCCAAACCCCCCCCCCCCCCCCCCCCTGCGTACGCGCCTGGTAATGGTATGAAAACCGTTCGGCGAACGGTTTTCAAAATTTGTAATTCCAATCATAAATATCTTGATAATCAGACAGGCGATCGGCTTGTAAAAGTCATGGATTTCCTAACTGACCTAAAGGTTTATAATTATCATTGCAGCATGAGCTAAATCTAAGATTTTGTTTCAGAATCTGAGACAAAGTTACCGGATCCCTTTAAGTAGAGAAAGCGAGAAGGCGTGTATTAACAAGATGATAAGGCGCCTTCTTGTCTTCTCGGGCTTAACAAAGCGCCTTTGTGAGTTTTATCTACTGGCCTTCTAGCATTCTCGTCTTAAACATGGGGCCTTGGTGACTTTAACAACTCGTTTGCCCGCCTTCTAGGCCCTAACAAGGTGACTTGTTTAACTCACCGGCGAGTTAAACAAGTCGGGTTCTCTCTTCACGTTAAAGCTTCCGTAACATGCAGATAATTGTTATCACTATAAACAAGAATGACAATTAAGAAGTTCTGTATTAAATGAAGGGCCAAAAGGCAACAAAAACAAACAAGACTAGCGCACAAAGGAACACACACACGTACACATTATACCGTATATGTATACTTAGCTTTGCTCTATCCGTCCGTACAGTACTCAATGCCTAGGCAGAGTGAATAAGGCAGACTAATGAAATATGGTTGCTACTCATGTTAATCCATGTTTTTAAAAAATGCTTGCAATGAGTGATAACACAAAGGCGGGATACGTTATGACCCCTGGCTTTTAGCGTCATCTACCCACCATCTCTTTATGGATATGCCACGTCCTTATACGCAATGCTGGATATATATATATATATATATATATGTACATTGATTCTTGCAACTGAATGTATGTGAATGAACTCGGTACCATTATCTTGAACTGAAATGGTGCTGGAATCGAGAAAACCTTTCGATTCATTGGCTAGACTCTCAAGAGATAAACCGATAAGATATTGTGTCTCCTGTGCCGTCATATTGGTCCGCTCGATGTAGATATTCATATCAGCTTCGACGCTTCCTGGTCTAAGGGCTCTGCATACAACTGACATGCTTCCCAACCCAGTACTGGTTCGGAGGCCTTCCTCCACCTTTACACAGGTACAAAATAACAAACCGAAACGATAAAACGTTTAATATATGTTTCCCCTTTTGTAACTTCTCAAAGTATACGTCATAAACCGAAAACACTCCGCATGCAATGTGTTGTCTGTGCTTTATTCATAAGTTTATACTTGCGGTAGAACGACATTTTGAATAATATGAAGAACTGAATGAAAGTATCTGTACCATAAATTTTATTTATTTTATTTATTTTATTGAAATATATTTATTCAGGATAACAAGAATCAGATATACATTGTAGATACAAAATCTGTTTTACATCATGGTCCTGAACAGGATAAAAATGTAGTACACGGAAATATAAATAATTAAATTCATCAAAGCTCACAGGCAAAGGTAAGAACAGTATAAACTAACATAATTATAAGCATAATACGCATTAAAAGTAGTAAAAAGCACGAAACAAAAAAACAAAAACGACAATGTAATAATTGAAATTAACAGCGGAAAAAACATCAAATCACTTTAATAAAAGGCATTAAAATATCACCCCAAAAATAGAAGAGGAGAAAAGATATAAGGAGACTGGTAAAAATAAAGGAGGAAAGAGGGAAAGAAAGAAATAGGGGAAAGGGAAATGGAGAGAGAGAAAGAGAGAGAGAGAGAGAGAGAGAGAGAGAGAGAAATAAGCCATGTCAAAGCAGTAAATGAATCGGCATTGTATCACACAGGTTTAAAAAATTTGTCCTTGTACATACGTTTAAAAACATCGATAGATTTAGCATTTCATGAATATGCAGCGGGGCTGTAAAAGAACTGAATTGACCATTTGAAAGTTATTATAGCTTTTGCTAGGATATATATTATGGAGTTTTTACAATCATGAAAGGGAAATGTACTAGTAAAGGTGATTTGTGAGCTCACTAATTCTGTTATCCTGTTTGGACATGTTGTAAGAATGTCATATAAACAAGTGTCCCCTGAAAATAATGGTTCTCATTGTTTAAAAGCCCTCATATTCGAAATACAAGGCCAAAGCCAGGATGTGTCTCGCGCATCTCTGACCAAATTGCATGAATGTCGTTATAGGAACATCACTGACTCAAGCCTGGTTGCACCAACAAACAATTTTTTTAAATTAACTAGTCGTACATGAGTCTTGTGGGTTAAAACTTACAAATTCATCGAAAATAATCTGAAGCAAGTATGGAAACAGTGGCAAAGTTTTTGTCACGAGAGAGCTCACAAAATTAGCACTGACCTTAGAATGTGACCCTCGACGGCACCATGATGTGAAAGTCCCCCGAGTGCATATCTTACTTAAGTTAGTTCACAATAGCATTAATGGTTGGCAAGTTATTTGTCACAAGAGACTCTAATTTTGCGGATAAACTAAACACTTATGACAGGCAACGAAGGAAGAATGACTTCCAGATCCCTTAATCTTGTTTCCACCATGAGAAGAGCTGAAAACGTTCATGCTACATGTACGTGCAATCAGTCTTTTCCATTTCCTGCTAGGAAACTTGTTGTACAATATGATCGCATTCTAGAATGCATCTGTATATTTTAAACCTAAAACGATATTAGGCCTTGCCTTTCAGAATATCACAAGAACGGGTTAGACCTTTCAGATATGCACCAATTATTTTTCGGATATACTTACATATCAATATAGGGCCTGTCGGAGGGTCCAACAAGCTGAAGAAGAAAAAATGATATACTTACATATGTGCTGATGTTGAGCGCCGTTTCTTTATAGAGTTTAGACGTTTGGTCATGAAGCTCATCGCTGAATGGAATGGCAAATCTAGCGTTCAAAACTTGTATATTGGTCAGATCTGAAAATACAAACACATACAACAAGAATCAATGACACGGATTGAGGGGAGGGCAAAGGGAACCTCCCCCGCCGGCCCTAAGAAGAGGGGAAATTCTCCTCATGATTATATAGTGAAACTGGTTGGACGGCAGTCATTCTCAATCCAATTTTCTTCAAGAGGGCTGATAGCAAACAAATACAATTATCTAAAACATAGCTTTCAGAAAATGTCTTTATGTACGAGTTTACATATCAAATCAGTGTACGAGTTTACATATCAAATCAGTACTTGTACGAGAACATTTCTCTTATACTTTTCACATAATGTACCCAGTATAGTCATGTTTGATTTTGTGTACGTGATTGTGTGTCTGAATTGCGATCGAAATATTGTTTGTATATATATATATATATATATATATATACATATTATTTTTAAACTTAGCATTTCAAAAAACATTGATAACTACAAACCTTAATTGAATGAAAGAAATTCCTTTTCTGTATATTTTTTTATTTTCATTTTTCTTCAACTGACGTTTGATGAAGACAAGTGTTTAATAACGTATGCCTACTAGCTCCATGCTCCCTTCGTGAAGCTTCTTGCAATCACAAGAGTATTCCACGTGTTTCGGGGCACAGGTGAGATCTTGCTAGAGTACACAGTACACAACCCTAAATTTTGTTATTTTTCTGTGGTTTGGTTCAAGCAAATTTTGTTTACCTTTGACATATACAGATGCTCGCATCGTGTCTAAAGTTTCTCCATTTCTCCCCGAGCCTCGGCAGAAGTAATATCCGATGTCACTGGGAGTGACAGACTGGATTAGCAAAGGATTCCCATTTTCACTGTCGGGCAAAAGGACATCATCCTTGTACCAGTGGTATCGCTTGGCATTGTTGAAGCTACATGTCAGATTCACATTGGCATTAAGGTTGATTATCTGGCTTGACGGATGGACAGCAACCTCCAAAGGAACTGTATTCGAGGTAGGAATTAGAAAATATAATGGCGAATGAGGCAATTTCATTTTCAATAACGATGAAAATGATAATGATAATGACAACAATAATAACACTAATAATAATGATAATATTGATAAGAAGAAAGAGAGGAAGAAGAATAAAAAATAACATTGACAAAAAGACATGCAAATAATTATGATAGCAATAATACAACTACTACTAAAAGTAATAAAAATAGAAATAATACTAATAACCTACTACTACTACTATTCATGACAAGAATAATAATAACAGCTACATTTATTTATACGTATTTACCAAAGGCACCTTCAAAATTATATTATTGTCGACACGCTTGCTAGCCAAGCTGCTCCAAGGTCCCGAAAGCATTCAAGGAATACATTCCTAACATGTATTTATTTTCTACACCTGGGTAGATAGTGACAAATGTACATTAATGTCTTGCCAGAAGACAATGGTGATGTCCTGAATCGCGAACCATGCGATCCTAAGGAGGAATGATAAGCTCCTTGGTGATTCCCAGTCCGGTGACGTATGCATCAGACCATCTTCAACATGTTAAGGAGGACTTGACATCTTAAATTCAATGTATAGATTAAGCAGGTAATGGTGTACTTAACAAACTTTGATATTCATTCACTTATAAAATAGCACGACGTGAACAGCGACAACAGATGAATAATAAAGTGTTTTGACATTTTCTTTCATATCTAGAGATGATGAAAAGACATTTGATTTACTTATCCAGAGGGTGAAACATTGCGTCAAAACACTTTCCAAATGTTGGTTTCCTATTTACCCGTCTTTCGACACGATGTTAACCATGGATTTGCAAAACGTAATACCTTTAGAATGCATGCAAGTAAATCCAAACATATGACTTACGAGTTGGTTCATCACAATGGATCCCCTCATAATGATCTTGGCATTCACACTCGTACTGCCCTTGCCCAATGGGACGACAGATACCATTGACGCACGGGTTTCGTTGGATGCAAGGATCAGCGTTACCTGTCAAAGTTAGTTAGAGAAAATTGTAGTAGCATAGAACTTAAGAATGAATGTTTGCAGTTTTTTATCCCCGGTTTCCTAGGCACCAATGTCTAGAAATAATGATATGATGAATTTACTTTTAAAGGCATCGTTTAACAAGGTTTAAGTTGAGATGCATGGCCCTACGTGTTATCAGCGTCTGTGATAAGGTGCAATATTGAAGCCCTAAAAGAGTTGCGCCTAAAAATGAGCATGAAGTGCCCCCCCCCCAAAGTAAACATCTTTGAGTGACTGGTTTTACCATACTCATTCTCCCCAAAAGACTGTAATGTTATAAAAACCGTTAGGAGAACGAAAAATAAGAATTCGATTTCCAATCATAAATATATTGATAATCAGACAGGCGAACGGCTTGTAAAAGTCATAGGATTCCTGACTGACCTAGAGGTGTATAATTATGAATGCAGCATGAGTTAAATCCAAGATCTTGTTTCAGAATCTGAAGCCATGTTACCGAGATGAAGGGGTAATCTCAAAGGAGAAAAAAATGTAAAGATTCAACCACTGACAACAGCTTGAGAGCTCTCAATGAAAGTTGCGGGCGAAAAAAGCCGAGATAACTATATTTTCCCACCGTTCATTTTTCAAAAGCTTCATAATTTCGAAGGTTCATAATTCCAAAATACAAATTACCCATACCTGTGGGTTCTTAATTCTGAAAATTAAATAGGGTTTATTAAACCCAAAAGATTCGTCATTCCGGAAATTACACAAGGTTCATCTTTGTGAAAATGAGATGAGGTTCAATATTCAGAAGGTTCGTAGTACCATAAACGAGACAGGGTTCTAGTATAAACCTTCGGAATTATGGACCCTGTTCATTTTTGGTATTAAGAATCCTATAATACTTCTGAATAATTAACCCTTTTCCATTTCCAGAGATTTTAACCTTTGAGAAAATGCTATGTAACAAAAGTAAAAACGCATTGCGCGGGAGTTTATATGTGTGTATACATACACACACGCATACGCACATACGTAAATTTGACATATATCAGTATATGCGTCTCTGTATTGTGAAATATCTTCCTCAAGTCCCATTCTTTTTGCCTCTACTGCTTACCTATGTCACAAATCCGGCCGATGAATTGATAAATGCAAATACACTGGTAACCGATTTCAGTTTGCTGACAAGTACCTCCATTTAGACAGGGTGTTGAGAGACATGCATTTTCTGAACACAGAAAAGAGAGGAAGGTAATGAGTGGGATATGAAATAATCATCATGGGAATAATTTCGGAATTACGAATTCAGTTTCATTTCGGGAAAAAGAAGTACTATATTTTTTCACAATTATTAACCCTTTTTTATTTCCCAATTTGTGAAGCTTCGTGAAAATGCCATGTAACCAAAATAACAGCGCATTTTGCTGGACCCCCCCCCCCCCCCTCCTCACAGTAAGATGTGACGTCACGAAAAATTTGCAGAGCTGATCAAGGAATGCAACTACACTGGTAACCGATTTCAGTTTGCTGATAAGTACCTCCATTTAAACAGGGTGTTGAGAGACATGCGTTTTCTGAACACAGAAAAGAGAGCAATGTAATGAGCTAGATCTCGCTTGACCCCCCCCCCCCTCCCCACAAAGTAAGATGTGACGTCACGAAAATTCTGCAGAGCTGATGATGGAAGTGGTAAGGCTTACAATTAAAAAGAAATAGAATGCTTATTATAAAAGTAACATAATGAGATATCAACTATTTACCCAAAGTTTAATATTGTTGGTAGATGTGTATGTGAGTTACATTTGTATATATACATACATCCTTGTGAAATAGCTTCCAAAATCCCCATTCTCTTTACCTGTACCGCTTACCTATGTCACAGTTCTGGCCCATGAATGGATCGATGCAAATACACTGGTAACCAATTTCAGTTTGCTGACAAGTACCTCCATTTAGACAGGGTGTTGAGAAACATTGTTTTTCTGAACACAGAAAAGAGAGCAATGTAATGAGTGAAAAGCTGAATATTTTTTGTGTGTGCACTCTATCGATGTAAAATTATCGCATAACGGACTTGCCGCAATGATTTTATGTTTTTATGTGTGTGTGCATTCTATCATTGTAAAATGATTACATATCGATTTTGCGGCAATGATTTTTGTTTTCTTTAATCAATAAATCATGTATCGAACCATCTAACTATTTCAGTGGAACCATCTATCTATTATCTATGTGTATGTGAATTACATATGTATATATACATACACACGCCTTATATACATACATGAATTCGACAAATCAGTATATGCGTCTCTGTATTGTGAAATAGCTTCCTAAATTCCCATTCTCTTTGCCTCTACTGCTTACCTATTTCACAAATTGGGCCGATGAATGGAACCATGCAAATACACTCGTAACCGATTTCAGTTTGCTGACAAGTACCTCCATTTAGACAGGGTGTTGAGAGACATGCGTTTTCTGAACACAGAAAAGGGAGGAAGGTAATGAGTGGGATATGAAATAATCATCATGGGAATAATTTCGGAATTACGAATTCAGTTTCATTTTTGGAATAAGAAATCCTATATCATTTTCATAATTATGAACCCTTTTCAATTTTTCCAATTTTTGAACCTTCTTGAAAATGCCATTTTACCAAAATAACAGCGCATTTCGCTGTATCATACTTGCCCATCAATAAATCCAAGTTCTGAGAAAAACATGATTTTTTAAATTATCATGGTTAGCAATGTCAGTTTGGAATGATACTCTGGCTGATTATACTATTGTATGATAACGGTATAAAACCACTCTTTATAAAGAATCTTAGTTTGCACAAATATTTTTCATGAATTTATGTTTTTTTCATTTGTGTGGATGTAATACGTTTTTGAACCAAAATTTGATGCAGTATCTTTTGGAACCGAACTGATTTTTTAATGCCATTTTAAACTTTTTTGTAAGAAATTCAGCTTTTGGAAAGTGTCAGTGCATTAAGGCTACTGCAAATGTGTACATAAATGCAAAAGAAAAATTTAAAGAAATAATAATAATTATTATTTAAAAAAAAAAAAAAATAATAAAAAAATAATAATAAAAATGGATGTAGTACCTATCGGAAACCGAGCTCTTTATATCTGTCTCTGTATTGTGGATTTTTTTTAAAACCTTAATTCCCATTCACTTTACGTGTTCCGCTTACCTATGTCACAGATCGGGCCCATGAATGGATCCATGCAAATACACTGGTAACCAATTTCAGTTTGCTGACAAGTACCTCCATTTAGACAGGGTGTTGAGAAACATGCGTTTTCTGAACACAGAAAAGAGAGCAATGTAATGAGTGAAAAGCTGAATATTTTTTTTGTGTGCACTCTATTGATGTAAAATTATCGCATAACGGACTTGCCGCAATGATTTTATGTTTTTATGTTTGTGTGCATTCTATCATTGTAAAATGATTACATATCGAATTTGCGGCAATGATTTTTGTTTTCTTTAATCAATAAATCATGTATCGAACCATCTAACTATTTCAGTGGAACCATGTATCTATTATCTATGTGTATGTGAATTACATATGTATATATACATACACACGCCTTATATACATACATGAATTCGACAAATCAGTATATGCGTCTCTGTATTGTGAAATAGCTTCCTAAATTCCGATTCTCTTTGCCTCTACTGCTTACCTATTTCACAAATTGGGCCGATGAATGGAACCATGCAAATACACTGGTAACCGATTTCAGTTTGCTGACAAGTACCTCCATTTAGACAGGGTGTTGAGAGACATGCGTTTTCTGAACACAGAAAATGGAGGAAGTTAATGAGTGGGATATGAAATAATCATCATGGGAATAATTTCGGAATTACGAATTCAGTTTCATTTTTGGAATAAGAAATCCTATATCATTTTCATAATTATGAACCCTTTTCAATTTGTCCAATTTTTTAACCTTCTTGAAAATGCCATGTTACCAAAATAACAGCGTATTTCGCTGGATCATACTTGCCCATCAATAAATCCAAGTTCTGAGAAAAACATGATTTTTTAAAATATCATGGTTAGCAATGTCAGTTTGGAATGATACTTTGGCTGATTATATTATGAACTACATTGAGCAATGCAGTGAAATCCAACATATATTATACTAAAAAACAAATCAGGTATAATCACACACTCACTTGATAGGTTAATGGAAGTGATCTCAACATCCATTTGCAGGGCGGAGTAAACCTTCGCTCCTATGACAGCAAACCACATCTCATTGGTACCTACATAGACATCATCAGGCGTAGGGTATGTATATCCATTGATAGTTGTGATGACAGACCGATTGTCAGACGGTTCATTACCTGTTCCTATTTGGACAGTTACATCACCACTATAGAGATAATATGAGTCGAACACGATTCGAAAACCATACGTAGCATTGGTTTGTAGAAAGGTCGTAATGTATCGGCTGGTGATGACTTGCAGCATGTGGATGAAATGTGATTCGTCTTCCTTCAGATATGTTGCTGAATTATCTGTAAGAATGTTTTGTTCAGAAACAAGAAAGAAAGAAAGATATGAAGAAGAAAACGTTAGAAATGAAAAGGAAAAGAAACTCCCACAAGAAAAATTGACTGGCAAACCTCCATGCTTATTCATTTTTTAGTCTGATCAATAATATATAACAAATTTATCCCATTGCTACATACTATACCAGACTTAAGGAAATGCACAAGACAAACTTTTAAATGACAGGTTTTTATGTAACAATGCTTACCACAATGGGGAAAGACATCAATTACTTTAAGTTAATCGTGAAAGCGTTGACAATGTTGAATAAAGGAAAATATATTTGGCACATAGGAAAGTTATTATCAGTTGCTCTTTAACTTACTGCATGCTAGTTCATCCTCAAAATGATCGCAGTGGTAAAATCCATCGCAAAGGACAGTCGCTGGTATGAGCTTCTTGGAGCTCGAACACATGAATAAGGCTATTAAAAGAGAGTACATTATCAGAAAAACTATCCTTTTGGTATTACAAATAGTCATTTTAAATTTCACTGATGATTTTGTTGGAACGTGACAATTAATAATTGAAGTTAAAACGATCATTCTCCAACCTAACAAATCAAAACATGAAGAAAAACACAACGGTGATTCAAACATGTCGATTAATTTACACCCAAATCATCTTTCATTTACGAATGCCAACGACCTAACATATGTGTTCCCGTCCTGGGGTTGAACCCGGGACCTGTCGTACGCCAACGATTTTTTTATTTTTTATTGACATTGGTAAAATTGCTCGGCGTATAGTCCTTTCTTTATTGCTTTTTGTATGAACTTTATCATTGCTGATTATGATTTGTTACTTTTTTTGTTGTAATAGCTAATTCCTTTTTGTGTGTGTCCACCCTATCATTGTAAAATGATTACATATCGGCTTTGCCGCGACGAGTTTTGTTTTCTTTAATCATTAAATCATTGATCGATCCATCTAACTATTTCAGTCAAACCGTCAATCTGACTCCGAACTGACTCCATACTACCGATTTCATTGTCCATTGGAGACAATCATGACGATTTGATTACTTTTTTTTCCCCCTTCCACAGGGATTCTTTATTAAATAATATCGTTCACATTAAAGTGTATACAAGAATTGATTATTACATGCAGAAATTCAAAATAATATTCCTGGCCATTTAAAAAATTGATAAGAAAATACATTTATAGATATCAGTTACAAATTGAAGTTCACTTTTTTAAATAAATATCACAGATTTAGTTGGAAAAAAATATTTTAGAAGAAATAAACAATCAGAAACACTTTGCAAAAAGTACCCACTTTTTCACAAATGTCTGTTCTTTCAGATTTGTTTTACATATACTTTTCTATGTTATAATAACACTTTATCGCTGATATTATGTTTTCAACAACTGGCAAACACTGTTTACATTTGGCTGCAAACTTTTTTTTTCCTGACTATAATCATAATACAGTTGACGGCACTGTTATCATTACCGTGAAACCCAAACAACTTATGTTGATTTCCGTTTCGGTTTAATAAAATTTGGAGTGGACTATTAGGCTATTATTATATTATATTATTATATACATTATTACGGGACAACCAATACTCAAGTTTAGACCATATTTCGGTTGTATGAATACAGTAACAAAATATATTTATAATCGTTTCTACACTGTTATTACAGAATGTACATAAGTTATCTGTAACTAATTTAAATCTTAACAAAGCATCTTTCATATAAAGAATTCTATTCAGTAACTTGAACTGAACTGATTTGATTACTTGTTAGGTCCATAGTCTTTTTGTTGGTGTGACTAGATTATGAAGTATATTGAGCGATGCAGTGATATCCAACATAAATTATATTCAAATAAGAGAAATCAAGTATAATTGCACACTTACGTGATGGGTCAATGGAAATTATCTCAACATCCACTGCAAAACTGGTGTCAAACTTCGCTCCTATGACAGCAAACCACATCTCATTGGTACCTACATAGACATCATCAAGCGTAATGCGTGAATATCCATGGATAGTTGTGATGACAGACTGATTGTCAGACGGATCATTACCTGTCCCTATTTGGACTGTTTCATCATCATTATAGATATAAACTTTGTGGAACACGAT
This sequence comes from Strongylocentrotus droebachiensis, assembly GCA_035222895.1. Lineage (NCBI taxonomy): Eukaryota > Metazoa > Echinodermata > Echinoidea > Camarodonta > Strongylocentrotidae > Strongylocentrotus > Strongylocentrotus droebachiensis. The sequence continues at coordinate 32,149 of JAVYIG010007703.1, read as the reverse complement.
TCGAAAACCATACGTAGCATTGGTTTGTAGAAAGGTTGTATTGTATAATCGGTTGTGGCCTTTTACCGGTAGGTAGATGAAATGTGATTCACCTTCCTTCAGATATGTTGCTGAATTATCTGTTAGAATTGTTTGTTCAAAGACAAGAAAGAAAGAAAGATTTGAAAAAGAGACGTAAGAAAATAAAATAAAAAGAAACTCCCACGAGAAAAAAGGGCTGGCAAACCTCCATGATTATTCATTTTTTAGTCTGATCAATAATATAACAAATTTATCCCAGTTCTACATAATATACCTGACTTAAGGAAATGCACAAGACAAACTTTTAAATGACAGATTTTTATGTAACAATGCTTAACACAATGGGAAAAGACATACATTACTCTAAGGTAATCGTGAAAGCGTTGACAATGTTGAATAGAAGGAAAGTATGTTTGGCACATAGGAAAGTTAATATTAGTTGCTCTTTAACTTACTGCATGCTAGTTCATCCTCATAATGATCACAGTGGTAAAATCCATCGCAAAGGACAGTCGATGTTATGTTCTTCTTTGAGATTGAACACGTAAATAAGGCTATTAAAAGAGAGTAAAATATTAGGAAAAACTATCCATTTGGTAACAAAATGTCATTTTAAATTTCACAGATGATTGTGTTGGAACATGGCAATTGATAATTGAAGTTAAAACGATCATTCTTCCACCTAACAAATCAAACCATGAAAAAAACATAAAAGTGATTCAAACATGTCGATTATTTTACACCCAAATTATTTTACATTAACAAATGCCAACAACCTTACATGTGGGTTCTTGTCCTGGGGTTTAACCCGAGACCTCTCGTACTTCAACAAAAAGGTTTTTATTGATCACTGGAAAAACTGTTCGGCGTATTATCCTTTCATTATTACTTTTTGTATGAACATTATCATCGCTGATTATGATTTCTTATTTGTTGTTTTTGACGAAGCCGATTACTTTGTTTGTGTGCACTCTATCATTGTAAAATTATCGCATATCGGCTTTGCTGCAATGATTTTATGTTTTTAAAATCATTAAATCATTTATCAAACCATCTATAATATAATACAATACAATGAACATTTAGGGCGCCATTCCCATAAGGCTCAGAGCGCTAACATCAAATAATATTATTGGTCTTTACTACATGTAGTAATTAAAGGCTACAATTAGATATTCCATATAAAATATTAAATTCAATTGATTAAATTAAATAATTAAACATAGAGGAGAATTCATGTAAAGAGATGAGTTTTCAGAGCCTTCTTAAAAATATCGATAGAGGCAGATTGTCTGATGGACATGGGGAGATTATTCCACCCTTTGGATGCTGCTACCGTGAAAGTCCTATCCCCGGCTTGGACACGTGTAATTGGATAATTTAGACGGAGGTTATCATTTGAAGATCTGAGATTTCTGCTTGGTGTATATAAAGTTAAACAATTAGACAGGTAATTAGGAGCTAGGTGGTGCAATGATTTATAGACATATAAGAGTAACTTAAAAATGATTCGCTGTTAAATTGGAAGCCAGTGAAGGGAATTAATTAATGGTTGAGCTGAATGACTTCTACCGACCTCAAACACAAGACGTGCTGCCCAGTTTTGTAGGCGCTGGAGACGGTTTACATGTAACTTTGGAAGAGAGGAAAGAAGTCCATTACAATAATCAAGTCTAGAGAGAATTAAAGACCTTACAGCATGATGACAAGTTGATTGATCAATATATCTACGAATTCGTGATATGTTCCTTAAGTGAAAAGTGACCGTTCTACTAACATTGTTAATATGTGAATTCATACTCATATGAACATCAAAGAATACGCCCAAGTTTTTAATTGTGTCTGTAGGTTTTACGGAAATATTTCCTATGGTGAGAGTTATGTCTGGCAATTTTCTGAAATTGTGTGGTGAAGCAGCAATAAAAAAATCTGTCTTACTGTCGTTCAATTTCAACTTGTTAATGGACATCCAATTCTTTATATCATAGATGCAGTTTTGCAGTGACAACAATGCACAATCTAATTCACCACGTATTTTGGGATCAAATGAAACATATAACTGTATATCATCCGCATATACATGGTATGACACATTATGATGCTGAGTAATATCACTACCCGGGAGGGTGTAAATTGTAAAACCAACAGGACCTACTACAGAACCTTGTGGCAGACCAAACTTGGAAATGATAGGCGCAGACAATTCCCCTGCAATGTTTACTTGTGTTGACCAGCCATCGAGATAAGACTGGAACCATTTTAGGGCAGTGCCTTTGATACCAATCCTCGTTGATAAACGAGAGACTAGGATATGATGGTCGATGGTATCAAAGGCTGCTGACAAGTCTAATAATACCACAAGAATTACTTTGTTTGAGTTAAGTGAAAACATAATATCATTCTTCACCTTGATCAAAGCAGTTTCTGTGCTATGTCGGGGTCTATATGCAGACTGAAATGGGTCAGCAAGATTGTTAGCTTCAACATGCTCCATTAGTCTTGAGCAAGCTACTTTCTCAATGAGTTTTCCTACATACGTTAAATTAGACACAGGTCTATAGTTCTTAATATTATTCTTATCCATGGATGCATTTTTCAAGAGAGGTTTAATTACAGCACGATGAGCTCCTTTAGGAAAGATACCAGATGATAAGGAGATATTCACAATATTAGTGAGTACAGGTAGAAGATGATCAATATTCTCTTTTAAGAACCATGTCGGTATAGGATCTAAACGACTAGATTTACTAGGAGATCTTGTAATGATTTTCAAAAGATCACTTTGGGAAACTGGTCTTAAGACTTCAAGCGATGGTATATCATCATTCAAAGTATTATTGAAGTCAGGCAATGGCATAACAGGAAGGTTATCAAGTTGATCACGAATGGTATCAATTTTTTCAACAAAATATTTAGAAAATTGATAACTTAGACGAGCAGCAGAATCATAGAATGGAAGATGACTTGATTTCTTGTTTAAAAGAGAGTTAATAGTGCGATAAACATCCTGGCTACTACAAGAAGCTAGTTTATCTTTGAAATAGCTTTCTTTGGCGGTTTCAGTGAGTTCACAGACATATCTCTTTTCTTTCATATACAATTCACGATCCTGATCAGATCTTGATTTCCGCCACTTTCGTTCTGCTCGACGTCGCTCTCGGCGAGCAGTATGAATTGAGTCATTAAACCAAGGCATTCGATTCTTTACAGGTCGAGTCTTAATTGTTGCTGGTGCATATGTGTCTAACAATTCTTCCATTGCAGATTCATACCATTCGAACAAAGGGTCAACATCCACATTGATTGGTTTGGATGATAACAACTCAGTTAGTGAGTTAACAAATTGATTCTTATCGATTTTACGATAGTTGCGAAGAGTTGATACAGTTTGCATAGGTATAGGTTTTGGAAGCTGCAAAGTGAAACACACAATATGATGATCAGACATACATGTTTCATCAATGTAACAATCCTTAAGCAAAGATTTATCAGATTCATCACAGCGGGTAAACACCAAGTCTAAGGTGTGCCCAAGACTATGTGTTGGGCCATTTACACATTGAGCAAAACCAGCAGCAATTGTTGTTGAAGAGAAATGAATAACATCATTTTTAGAGGGATTATCCCAGTGGACATTAAAATCACCCAGTAAAATTAGCTTTCCTGGAAGAAGAGATACTTCATTTACAAAATCATCTAATTCACTAAGAAAATCTGCATTAGTGAATCCATTCATTGGTGATGGGGTGGCCTATATACAACTATAAAATTGACTGAGTAAGAACTATTAGTGATATGTACGCATTCGAATGTAGAGTAAACTAGATCATCATTTCGCCTAATACGCATCTTAAGTGGAGTTTTAAACAACATAGCAATTCCGCCTCCATGAGTACTAGAGTCACGAGGCTCATTTAGGAAATTATAACCAGGAGGGGTACACTCACCTATGACAACATTATCATTTTTGTTTAGCCACGTCTCAGTTAAAATCATTACATCAGTGTCATGTTCACAAATATAATCAACCAGATCAACTGTCTTATTTCTTATAGAATGAGCATTCCAAAGAGAACATGTTATGCCAGACTTTATCTATTTATGTCGAACCGTCAAACTGACTCCAAACTGACTACGTTGCGCCGATTTCATTGGCCATTGGAGACAATCATGACGATTTGATTACTTGTTAGGTCCCTAGTCTTTTTGTTGGTGTGACTAGATTATGAAGTACATTGAGCGATGCAGTGATATCCAACATAAATTATATTCAAAAAGAGAAATCAAGTATAATTTCACACTTACTTAATGGGTCGAAGGAAATGATCTCAACATCCATTCTAAGACGGGCGTCAGCCTTTCCTCCTATGACAGCGAACCACATCTCATTGGTACTTACATAGACATCATCAGGCGTAATGCGTGTATATCCATGGATAGTTGTGATGACAGACTGACTGTCAGACGGATCCTGACCTGTCCATATTTGGACTGTTACATCACCACTATTAAAGAGAGACAATGAGTGGAACACGATTCGAAAACCATACGTAGCATTTGTTTGTAGCCAGGTTGTAGTGTACAATCGGCGGTAGCTGTTTAACGGTATGTAGATGAAATGTGATTCACCTTCCTTCAGATATGTTGCTGAATTATCTGTTATAATTTGTTGTTCAAAGACAAGAAAGAAAGAAAGATTTGAAAAAGAGACGTAAGAAAATAAAATAAAAAGAAACTCCCACAAGAAAAAAGGGCTGGCAAACCTCCATGCTTATTCATTTTTGAGTCTGATCAATAATATAACAAATTTATCCCAGTTCTACATAATATACCTGACTTAAGGAAATGCACAAGACAAACTTTTAAATGACAGGCTGTTATGTAACGATGCTAAACACAATGGGAAAAGACATAAATTACTTTGAGGTAATTGTGAAAGTGTTAAGAACGTTTAATAAAAGGAAAATATGTTTGGCACATAGGAAATTTGATATCAGTTGCTCTTTAACTTACTACATGCTAGTTCATCCTCATCACATCACATTCAGAATAATCAAGATACAATACAAAACTATACATTTTAGTTAACATCAATTGCTAAACAAAAACAATTCTTTTATACATTTCATTATTCGTATTAAACATCAACAGTAATAATTATAATAATAACATACTTAGTCATTTCATGTTCATTTCTTTTTTCGATAAAAAACTCTTTATCTATTGAAATAAACAAAATCAATATTTGCATGTACAAAAAATATGATAATCTTTCAAAAGAAAAAAAACGGAAAAAAAACACAGTACTTCTAAAAAGAGATTTAAAAAAAACTCCCCCAGGGATAGAAGGCTGGGAAGTTGCTTTTTTCAAGTAGATTATTCTGATCAGATGTTCAACTAGTGATCGGTAGATAACCCCAGTGACTAAAATATCCCAGAAAAGTCTTCAAAATGACAAAGAAAGTTCACCGTAACAATGAAAGACACTAACGAGTTTCATAATTTCATAAAACAATAGACAAGAATGTGACTGAGAGAATGCGTTATAATATTTTGAATATGACTTTATATTTCCGCACCCATTCCAACGATTCCGTGTTCGTGTAATTGGGCCCTGTTTCGTAAAACATGCATGTTATCAATAACTAGTTACAATAACTGTTACAAGCTAAATCTTGGTATTTGATATCATAGAATCTTAAAATATTTATTAATAACAAGCTAAATGAAACATACCCCTGGTGTACCTGATTAGGGAAAACGTTAATTGGGATTTCTGCAATTTCGCCCGACTTGTATTCTATATCTTATATTTGGTAGACGCTTTTATGTTGAGCTAAACGGGAAGCGCAGCAGATGGAGGAACCACAGGAATGGTCTACCTCAGGGCAGTATTCTTGCTCCTGTGCTCTTTAATGTTTACACCAACGACCAGCCAGTGTACCCAGGGACAAGAATTTTCATCTATGATGATGACCTTGGCATAGCAGCCCAGAGTTCTCACATAGACAAGATAGAAGCCACTCTTTCATCAGCCCTAGACAACCTGATAGACTACTACAACAACAATCATCTGAAGGCTAACCCTGCCAAGACCCAGGTTAGCTTGTTCCATCTCCGCAACCACAATGCTGGGAGGAAGCTGTCCCTGAAATGGAACGGTGTCTCCTTTAAACAATGCGATCACCCTGTCTACCTTGGAATCCCTCTTGACCGAACCCTTTCATACAAACAGCATGTTTAAAAGGTGAAGGGTATAGTCGGACAACTGGCAACTCGTTTTGGGGTGCTAATTCCTCCAGGTGATTCGCTGAGGTCACCTGCTATTGCGTTGTGCTCCTCTGTAGCAGAATATACCTGTCCTGTATGTGAAAGATCATCCCATGCAAAGAAAGTTGATGCAGCACTCACAACAGTTGCAGATGCATCACTGGCTACCTCAAGCCTACGAATGTGGACAGCTTGCAAATCCTGGCCGGCATTGCTCCATCCGATGTCCGCAGAACAGTTGCAAGTAGGACTGAACGCAGCAGACAAGTTGAGGACACGCGCCATCCCCTTTACTCCCACCAACCAACCCCCACCCGCCTGAAGTCAAAGAAGAGCTTCCTTCATACCGTCCAGCCACTGTCACAACCTCCTCATTCAACCAGAGTGATCTTGTGGGAAGAGAGACGTTGTAAGAACCACCACCATGGAAAGCTACCAATCCCGACCAAAGAACAGTCTCTTAATAGGCTTCTCACAGTGGTGAGGCGATGCAAATAAAACAAGCATAAATTGGGATACACGATGACCCAGACACGGACTGCGAGTGTGGAACATCCGTGGAATATATGTCACACTTATTAAAGCCCCACTGTACTACTAGTAGCTACTTGCTCCCTCTATATAGAAACAATGCCTGAGCGGTGCCCGTTGGTCCCCCATGATCCTCTTTTTCTTATGTTAATTGAGAGCTGAGTGACCACGCTGTGTGGTCTAATCCACCCTGGTCAAACTTGTAGAGACGGCCCCTAAAGATGCCCACTCCTAGATGACCAATACTGCCTGGGAGACCTAGTGGCAGCAAATGAGAAGGCTCTTCAGTGTGAAAGAGCCTGGCAGAACATTTGAGGTCAGATGATGGACACGGTAGAAGAAGATTTGGTAGCAGGCACCGGAATATAATGCCTCAGAACACGGGAATGTAGTAAAAAAAAGAATGTTAGTATCAAAACTAAGGAGGTATTTTGTTACTTACTACATAATGATTCATCTTCATAATTGTCACAGTCGTAATATCCATCGCAAACCAGCGTCGTTGACACGGTAATGTTCGATCCCGAACAAAGAAAGAAATCTAAAACCACAAAAAGAAAGATAAATGTTATTATTTACTCACTTCATATTATAACTACACTCATTCGTTTTGGTATATAAGGAAATGCAATATGTACTCTAAGTTTGGTTTGTACACCCTTTCTTTGATTTCAAACGATATATTAGTAACGAAATTCTATTATATCAAGTTTTGATACATACACTCTAAACAAACAAAATCCAATATGATTAGAAACTGATCAGATTTGAATGGATTAACTATTCAGCCGGGCACCTGCACTATTCTAGTCAAACTGATCCGGTAAATCTGGTCAAATATTTCGACTAGAAATCTTCTCGAATTCTATTGATTAGGGAATATAGTCACATTTGATCAGGGATCTGGTAAAGCAGACACATTTTCATCAAAATGATTCAGAAAGTGTTGCTTGGGGAATAAATTTTAAAAAATTGGTCATACATCTGATCAAGATGTGTAAAGCATGCATTAATATATCGAGAACGTATAATAAAGTGACTGGCTCAGACATGATATAAATAAGAAAATTAATGCTGTAAATAGAGAAATTACACTAATTACCACAAATAATTTGATATCTCCCAGCCGAATTTTGTTCAAATATCCAGGGAAAATGCTAGCATGAAATAAAATCTTAATGCTTACTTACACATCAAACAGAATTTCTTTTTTAAATCAGCAAATAATACATTTTTCTTCTTAGAAATGGCAAGCTGTAAAGTATGCGTTGTTCAAAATTCAAAGTTCAACAGTTGACCAACAGTGACCACTGGACAATGCTGGGCTAATTATTTACTCATACAATCAGAAACAAATGTCATTATCCAACTAAAACATCAACTGAATAAATAAAGTTACTCATTGTTAAAATAGAATTAAATCCCTCAAATAGACAATAAATAAGTATATATGGGCCATGTTGCATGAAGAAATGTGATCAATTACTTCTAAAAAAAAATCAAACGCAAGTGTCAAATGCTTGGGTATGATGTGTTTGATTAAAAAGCAACTCTTAATGTAATACAGATCTGACCTTCTGCACATAGTTTGTACCTTTAAATTGTAAAGAAAACTTTGCAGTGTTTTAACAAAGGCAAAATAATTGTCCGGAAACATGTGTTTCTTGATTTCTAATGTTGCCTAAAATTACAATGTTCTATGACTAACACACACACATACACACAGACAAATAAAATCATCTTTACATTGTGCAAACATATATGAGTAGAAAGATGCAGCTGCCAGCTTTTCCCATTGAAGAAACACAAGTGGCTGGCAGTAATTACTTTGATTAGCTTCTGAGGTATCAAAAATAACCATAACTTGCAAATAGCAAATTGAATAGAAGTTATTTTCTCTTATCATAATACTTTCGTAATCTAGAGAGAATTTCTCACCATGGTTTAGCTAGATGTAAAAACTAAAGCAAATCCAGGGGCAAGAGCAGGTAATCCAATACTTCTTGTAATTGGAAATCAGGCAATATCTAGCTACATCAAGCCACGTGACCGTATTTACCTTTTTTTGAGGGGTGGAGCACAGCGAGCGTGAGATCAGTTTAAAATGGATGGTTATTATCATTTTTTGGTCAATAAAGAGATTTTCTGAAAAATCTTAGGCTGGAAAATATAAGTAGAGGTGTATTCATGTTCTGAAAGGATAAGTAAGTTGGGTGAGAGGGGCCGTTTAAAAGTGTCTAAAAATTCCCTGTTTACCTTGGACAAGCCCACATACAATCATGATAGATGAACATTTAAATATCCCCCAAAATCTAGGCCTACATGTATGAACATTGATAAAAAGATAAAATCGTAACCGGTATACATTTATTCAATTCTACTTACTCCCAACTGCGATGTGGATAAGGGATGTCATCCAAAGAATGAGGAGAAGCTGGATAACTGGGTGGGGTTTTCCGAAACACGTTGTCATTTTCATTCCGTTCATGCCACTGGGATTAAAATTTTAAAAATCTGATGATGTAATATAATAATAAATATATAGATCAAGATCTGCTTTAAAAATAATTAAACTCATTAGAATTTAGTGAAATATATATAATTACAACAACAGCAGCAAATATTAATTTCATATGGAAGAAGTAACTTAAACTCAAAGGGGAAGTCGGGCCTGATGTTGCTAGACTTATAGGGAGATTCGAGCAGAGATCGACGTCTTGTCTTGAAAGCAGATACGTGTAACACGTTTCCGGTGAAAGATTGATCTTGTGAGGTCCCCTCTCATTTGCTAGTGTTAATAAACATTCACTTCTAAAGAGGGTTTCAATCATATATGCACCATAGATATCATCATTGCACGTAAGAAATGAGTGTAACAGAGAATGAACATGTCAGAAAATATTTAGTACGTAGCAAATGGAAAAGGACCTCATGATGAAAAGAAGCAAATTAGTGACTTGTTATTTATCAGATTCTGCTCAAACCTTTATTGAACCTTTTCTCTCATTTTCCGTTTCTATTGAAACCAATCAAATCAGGATGGATTTCCCCCTTTTTAAAACATTTTTTCTCTCACATAATGTGAACATTACAGGCTATAATTCGAGGGGCTTTCCAGTGCTAACACTGTATAAAAAGACCATTCTCAAAAAGGTTTTTAACCTGTCTTTTCAAACTCAACACTTTAACCCCCCCCCCACCCCCTCCCCACCATCCATGGATATTTATTTATCATGCGATAGTGTGACAATGACACAGTGCATACGACTCGGGTATTATTATGTTGAATTGAGACAGGGGGTGTTGCTTTGCATTTATAGCGTCGCCTTTCGATGAATTATACGTAAATATCCTATTTCGCGAAGTCGCAGTAATTTGAAATCTTCAAATAAGAGATTATTTGATCACACAAGCAAAGTTCTTAGCTTTATATTCACAAATTATCTTCTCTCTCATGACGGGTTGGCAGCACTTATTCATCATTTTCATGTTTTCCTCTTCTAATTTCAGGGAACAACTCCTCACGGATTATATTATTTATATGGTTTACATATCTTCTTTATGTAAAAGGTAATGTAGATTATACTAGGAAGCATAGCAACCGAGAAAGAACTTTTGCAGCAATGAGCACTTTGGGACACAGATAGTGTGCTTTAGCCTTAACTCATTATTCACTACGTGATACATGTTTTGTTTTCTGTCTTTCTTTCTGCAATTCCCTGGCTTGAGGAAGAAGAATCGATTGTAATGTACTCTATGAATATTGCTTCAACAAATTGTGGTTTACAAGAGACATAGGGTCACAAAAGGAAGTTAGGTGCGAATTTTGAACCCCACCATCTATTATCTTCATGATTCAGATTGACTATCACCTGGGTCCTGATTGGGTGGGGGGGGGGCATTTCAAAGGAGAGAGGGGTAATGTAGTGAAAGTTGATTGAAAGATATACTTTTTCTCTTTTGAAATTAATGATGTTATATATTGGTGATTCATAATCATAAAGTTATTAGGATGTTTTCTCTAGATAAACACACAAAGTTTGTGCACCATTGACATATCATTATGTATGTATGTTGCTCCCCATTGTACATGCAATAGCACTCAAGGTCCTAAAAGGCTATATTAAAATAGCGCCACCTTGTGCCCAACTCATCCTACAGTCAAACAGTGAAAACATGGGTCTGATTTGAGGAAAGAATTGCCCAGATTCCAGGGCATCCTGGAAACCTGGCATTTTAATTTAGTGCATTAATGAGGCAAAGAGGTTAGCTTATTAGATGAATCATGTATTATATGAAACATTGTATGCTACACTTGCATATGAATGGGTTCAATTTGGATCTTTATGCAGCAAGTGTAGATGACATGACAATGGCACCATAACATGTATAGGCCATGGCTATATAAGCCTATGTGAAATAAGGTCAAGTTAAAGGATAACCTGTTTTAGATGCCATAACATTTGAATTGTCATGTATATTAAAGAAATAGATTTACATTCACAGTAACAAAAATGAAACGGAATGCGTTTGTGCGGGTACTTGAGATTTAACGGAGGATGGAATCTTGTTACCGTGAATATCAACATAATGACAATAGGGAGTTTTCGCAAAATCATTGCGGACAGAGAATCTGCGGTTCATGTGCAAAATCGAGAAGCTACTATAAACAGCAGGGTGACCGCTGAGGTACTGAAATCTAGAACGGGTTTTGTCAATCTGTTGGATATTTCATTTGTCTAGATATTTATGACAAGAAATGTTATTTAGCTCTGAGTCTGGATATCTAAAAAATGTCAGAAAGTCTTAACATTACTGCCTTAAGAGGAGAATTGTTGCATACATGTTTATTATTAATACTTCATCTAATTGTATACGCTAAATACATAGATAAATTATGATTCTTTAAATATGGAGAAATAGGTATTTTGGGGCAATGTTTAGCTCAAAAATATTATGCATATTATCCCTAAAGCTATCGAATGGGATATCGCCTCGAAGGAAATTTAATTATCTTTCATAAGACAACTCCTACATTTTAAAATGAGATTCTGTCAAAAAGTTATTTCCAAAATAGTTCAACAGTAGTTATGCATGGTGGCCGTTTTAAATAATGGCTGCACATTTTTGTCAGCAGCCTATTTTCAAGGTAGTCCATCCAGATATTGTGCATCGAGGTCACCTGAAGACAATGATACCGAACAACTGTTTACAACTTCCCATGTACCGAGTTAAAAAAGAGTAAAGTGTGCCTGACCATGAAAATAATATGGGACCTCGGTTTGTTCTTCTCTTTCTTGTAAAAAAAAATACAGGGTGCAGAAATAGCGCGAAAATAATTTGGTTATAATGGATGATTGCAGAAACAATGTTTTAGATAAACATCAATTTACTTAGTCTAAAATAATATTTATCCAAGGACATCGGGAATCACGTAGGCTGATGGAATCAAGTTAATTCGTGAACAGGAAGTTAAAATTATGATGATGGTAAAAGCAATGCAATACACCAGACTGTCTAATCAAACAATTATCATTGAAACTTTTGTTTAATTTGAATAACTGTACGGGAGCACTAGCTGTGATATATTATTGAAGGTTGTTGACTCTCATATAAGAGAGAGGCTGTGGGTTCAATCCTTGCTCGGTGCTTACATCCTTCAACAAGGTGTTTCGCCCGCGTTCGTCCATCAAGAAATCCAGTTATTGCAGGGCCATCAGGAAATGCATTATTTATACTGATATGGCTACCCTGGATAAATAAGACCCAATTATTATTGATTTCATTAAACTTAAGATGTACATAATGATATGTTTCGAATCGGGGTCCGTCTAAATCATTATGCGAACACACAGAGCTGACGGACTGAGTACCGCTAGACCAAATCACATTTTCTATGTTACAGACTTCATTTCCTATTGCTTTCAACATTTAACAAATTCTATGGATTAGCTTCTCTCCTCGGTCGATGTGCCTTTTGGGATACCTTCTCTTTTCTGCTCAAAAGCAATCAGCTATGAAGATCAACCAGTGCACATTAACAATGGATGCCAAATTTATGTATTAACAAAAATATCGGGACACACAGTTGCATAAATCATTTCAAAATATGTATATATATATAATTTGGTGACGGTTGCTCTATGGAAGAAATGTAGCCCTAGTAAAGATAATGGTGATTTTCTACCATATGTTGGGATTGTTTTTTCTGCACTTTTAACAAAGTAACATTCTAATATAGTAATACACTTGCGTGTATACAGTATACACAATAATCTTGAGAAAAGAGAGTAACAAACATTTTCATGATATGGATATTCTAGGCAAGCTATCTGATCTTGCATTGGTAGTAAAAGCTAAGACAATACGCAACTTGATCTACATGCACTCCTGTTGAGGCAAAGAGCATTAATGGATATAAACATGTAACTTTAATCCGTTTAAGCCTTAGCCATAGCACTATAAATCTAGCACACGTTTGAAGAACCAAATGTCAACTTCTTCGTTCTGTGGAAAAATGTCACTATTCTGTTTAAAAAAACCCAGAATCTTGTCATTTTAATAGCAGTTCCTTACTTTGACTAGAAGAATTTATTCATTTCGTTGAGTCATTTTGTTGACAAGAATTCATGAGGGAAAAAAAGTTCAAGTTAGGCGCTCCATTCAACAGTGGAGAAAGTTCAAACAAGATATTAATGCGAGAGAAACGAATATCACTAGCGATATTATTTTCGATACTAGATCCGCAATGAGTAATATATTTAGCATTAAGATGAATACGGACTGACTTAAATGTCTTTGCTTATTGGATTCATGTTTTCTAACCCCTAGCCATGCCATACAAAAAAACCTTTCTGAACATCGCATTTGGAAATCGTTTTCTCTTTGAGTCATTTAACAACATCAATCACCCTTGACGTTTCATAGTTCCTCTTTTATTCACTGCATTTGACCTCGTTCATGAGAATGAACAGTGAAAACCATGCAAAAGTATTTTGCTATTCAAGCACATCTGGAGAAGAGGAAGAGGGCAATTAAAAACAGCGCTCATTTTCTGCTCTAGTTCATTATTTCTTAATAATTTCAAAAGTGCATGTACATTTAAATGGAAAAATAGATCACAAATACTTCACAAAACATTTAGAATCAAATGATACAGGGAAAAGTTTGTCATTACCTCCTCTCCCTTTTAAAATATGGCTTAAATCAAAATCAAATCTACATCCATGTGGAAGAAACTTATTATCAGGAAATCTCTGAAAAAATATAAACTGTGCAATATTTGAACATACTTGGTAAAATGGGATTCATTACTTACACTCTTCCCTCTTCCATGTCGTATTAATCCCTTCCTCACTATGCGTACAGTTTGCCAAAAATCGATTTCAATAAGATTCATCTTATTTTATCATGTTTGATTGATTGATTTGTTGGGGGACAAGAAACAGAATAAAGTCATCAGTGAAAAAAGAGAGATTTGGATTCATAAGACAGAATGACATTAAGAGATTTAAGATAAAATTTGAAATAATCAGAGGATAATGGATGCCAATGTACATGATATGCACACAAATACTGTTTTATAAAATTTAAATGAGGAAAAAGCGAGGAAGCTTAGCAGAGATAGCATTTAGTTTGGACTAATTTAGTGAGGTTACCATATAGCTAATGATGTAACGTAAAGTATAAATCGTTTATGAACGACTTAAATCTTTATGCATTCCTTATGATTTGTTTATATTGAACCTGTATGCTCAAAATAATGTTACATTCAGTCGACTTGTGGATGAGCTAGAAGCTCCCTTCTTTCATGACCTGTATGACCATCTTTTATGAATGACTTAAATCTTTGTGCATTCCTTCGTATTTGTTAATATTGAAACTTTATGATCATAACAATGTTGCATTCAGTCGACTTGCATTCAGTCGACTTGTGGATAAAACTAGAAGCTCCTCTGTTTTATTGCGTCAGTCGAAGTGCCTTTTGAGATACCCCTTCTTTTCTGCTCAAAAGCAATCAGCATTGAAGATCATCCAGTGCACATTAACAATGAGTGCCAAATGTATGCAATAACAAATATATCGTGACAAAGAGAAATCATTCCAAAATATGAACATATCATCAGTGATGTTTGCTCTACGCTAGAAATGTAACCCTGGTAATTATATTGTTAACTTACTTTCTACCATATACAGGGATTTGATTTTCTGCTATTCTAACAAAGTAATATTTTAATATTGTACCTAACTTGCAGGTATAAAGTATAGAGAAGAGAGTCACAAAAATGTCCATGATATGGATTAATTTGGGAAGCTATAAATATCTGGCATCGGTAGTTATAGCTCAGACAATGAGCAACCTGATCTACATGTACGCCTGTTAAGTCAAATCGCATTAATATTTTGATACTAAGTACATGTAATTTCAAATGGTGGATGTATAGATATAACTTTAATCCTGCTATAGGTAAAGTTAGCACACGTTTCATAGTTCCTCTTTTATTCACTGCATTTGACCTCATTCATGAGAATATACAGTGAAAAACATGCAATAGTCTACTGCTATTCAAGCACATCCGGAGAAGAGGAAGAGGGAAACTTTAAAATAGTGCTCATTTTCTTCTCTAGATCCCTTTAGTTATCATTAATTTCATAAGTGCATGTACATTAAAATGGACAAAATAGATCACAAATACTTCACAAAACATTTAGAATCGAGTGATACAGGGAAAAGTCTGTCATTACCCACTCTAACTTTAGAATATGGCTTATATCCAGATAAATAAATCTTAGATCAAGATCAAATGTACATTCATGTGGAAAAAACCGATGATCAGGAAATCTCTGAAATAATATGAGACTTAGATCAAAGTAATAGACAGGATTTACACGGTGAACAATTTGAACATACTTGGTAATGGGGTTCATGACTCGCAAATCTCCCCTTTCCATGTCTGCCAAAAACATACTCTTCTTATTCCTTCCTCACTATGCATAAAGTTTGCCAAAAATGGATTTATATTAGATTCGTCTTTTTTTACCATATTTGATTGATTGATTTGTTGGGGGGCAAGAAACAGAATAAAGTCATCAGTGAAAAAAGAAGAGATTTGGATTCATCAGAAAGAAAGAGATTAAGAGATTTAAGATAAAATTTAAAATAATCAGAGGATAATAAGGAGAAGGGTGCCAATGTACATGATGATATGCACACAAAAAACTGTTTTATAAAATTAAAATGAGGAAAAAGCGAGGAAGCTTAGCAGAGATAGCATTTAGTTTGGACTAATTAAGTGAGGTTACAATATAGCTAATGATGTAACATAACGTATACATCTTTTATGAATGACTTAAGCCTTTGTGCATTTCTTCTGAGTTGTTAATATTGAATCTGTATGATCAAAATAATGTTGCATTCAGTCGACTTGTGGATAAAACTAGAAGCTCCCCTCTTTCATTGCGTCAGTCGATGTGCCTTTTGAGATACCCTTTCTTTTCTGCTCAAAAGCAATATGAAGATCAACCAGTGCAAATTAACAATGAGTTCCAAATGTATGCAATAACAAAAATATCTTGACAAAAAGTTGTATAAATCATCTCAAAATATGTACAGATCATTTGGTGATGTTTGCACTACGCTAAAAATGTAAGCCTGGTAAATATATTGGTAATGTTCTACCATATATATAGGGATTTGATTTTCTGCTATTCTAACAAAATAATATTCTAATATTGTAACTAACTTGAAAGTATGAAGTATAAAAATTACTCTATAGAGAAGAGAGACACAAACATTCCCATGATATAGTCGTGGTTCTCTCCCCGACACGGCACTAATGTCCGTTGGTAAGGCATTAATCTACAATTGCCACTCAATACCATACAGAGAAATGGGGACCTAGTAGGATGACGAAAGCATTTGTGATAGTAATTGCCTATGCTCTCACTGTAAACATATGGTAGGAATACTCCATAGGGAGTGGAGATGGTGCACATTGTGCGTGATAAATCCGATGATCGGGGGACTACAATTTGTAAAGCGCTTAAAGACGATATACCGTATTTAGCGCTATGTGAATCCAAATTATTATTGTTATTCAGTTCAATTCAGTTTATTCAATTCCATCTTTGAAGAAAAAAATTACAAAGGTAAAAACATGCAATGACATGTAAAATATAATACATAAATTAGGGTAACATATACATGTACCATGAATTAATACAAAACAGAATAAGGCACAGCTGTAAAAAAAAAAAAAAAAAAAAAAAAAACATGAGAAGGTTTTGTCTGGACAGCTTCCAATATTTACCAAAATATTGTTAAAATGATTGGCAATATCTTTAGAATTAGATATTTGTTTACATACATACAAACATACATATTAATATTTATATAGCGCCTTTGCATAAACATGCTCAAAGCGCTTTGCTGTACATTAGTAAATAAAACAGAATAATTATTTTTGCTCTCCAGGTGCATACACTGTAAATTTGTTGTGTAAAACTGTGTAAAGTAATTCAAAAAAGCTGTGCACCACATGAACCAAGCCTGGTTCATACAGTGCACAACCTCGTCCACATCCCACACAACTCCACACAACGCCTTGTCAAAAAATAACAATTACAAAGAAAACAAATAGGTTTTGAGATTTCTCTTAAATGATGCGACTGAGGTGCAGGAACGAATGCTTAATGGGAGACTATTCCAAATAGTGGGACCAGAAAAAGTTATATTTTGTTGACCCTTCTTCGAATTGATGCGGGGGATTGGCAGAAGAAGAGGTTCTTGCATTTGAAACAATACGTGCTGCACGATTCTGGATTCGTTGAAGTCTATTGATATCCGAAACATTAATATTAATCAAGAGAGAATTGACACTATCAAGACGGCTTAAAAAAAGAGAGCGAATAGCGTGATGGCATGCTCCATCAGTTAACATCCTTCTGACCCTACATATGTTATACAAATGAAAATTTAATGACTTACACAGTGAAGTAACCTGTTGAGACATGGTCAAAGAAGAGTAAAGTACAACACCCAGAGTTCTGACCATTTATAAAATTAGGTAAGGCATTGTGAGATTTGCCCCGGATCTTTTAGGGAAGCTATCTTATCTAGCCTTGGTAGTTATAGCTAAGACAATGAGCAACTTGATCTATATGTACTCCTGTTGAGGCAAAGAGCATTAATGTTTTAATACTAAGTACATGTATTTTCGATTGGCGGATGTACATGTAACTTTAATCCTGCTTTAGCTTTTATAGCTAAAGCACCCTAAACTAACTAGGTCAAGTGAGTGCACGCTTGAAGCACCAAATGTCAATTTCGTCGTCCTGTGGGAAAATGTCATAATTCTGTAATTAACCAAATTCTTGTCATTTAAAAAAAGCAGTTCCTTACTTTGGCTTTAAGAATTGATTCATTTCGTTGAATAAATGTGTTAAAGAATGACGATAATTCTCGAGGAGTAAGGAAGTTGAAGTTACGCGCTCCAATAATCAGTAGAGAAAGTTCAGACGAAATGAAATCGGACTGACTAAAATGTCTTTAAAGTTTCATTGCTGATTTGATTCATGTTTTTCAACCCCTAGCCATCCCTTTTATAACAGTCTAAGCCGATAAAATGTTTATATTCCCCCCTGTGGTCATCTTCTCAATAATGAGTTACTATATCTGAAGAAATTGTGCTCCTTTTTGTTCCAATTTTAATTGACTCTGAATTTTTTAAGAACGTATTTCCTGAGGTGTTTGGGGTTTTTCCTACACCTAGGTTTCATACATTCGATGAAAAATTTAGTTGGAGGCGATTGAGAGCGTTTCGATTAAATATCAATGTTTTCAATGCACCACACACACGAACAAGCACACAAACAAGCAAACTCACACACACGCACAATAAGTAAAAATATGCACCTATTCCTATGGAATGAACCAAAGATTTGCATTTATGCATGAAATTATCATTGTGGTGGGTTAACAGGTGGCTGAAAAGGTTCCCAACATCCCTCCATTGTTGTGATATCTTACCTTTACTCTGTGAAAGACTTGTAGCATTTAAATGATGGAAACTAAGCTTCAACGCAGCTATCCATCATGACTTTATATGGCAGAAAGTAACCTGTACAGCAAGCGCAGTTCTTCAAAAACACAACCTGTTCTCGAATCGGGCCACGAGGTGAGTGACGTCTTGGTGGCAATTCTTTGATATTATGGTAGATTGCACGCATGGTGCACAAGATCAATACATTTTAGCACATGTACTACGGCGTTCAAATAGAGGAAACTGGTCTAATAAGGAAACTTTTTTGTCGTTGTTGTGTCACAAAGAGAAAGTACTTGACCACAAAAAAATAAATGGAAATTCAAATATATTTATTTTATATGGTTTATTATTTTTCAAGGCTGAAATAAATTAAATTTACAATTCAAGAGCAAAACCTTATATCTGATTAACTGCTCTATCGAATTCCATACACGTACTCTAAAAAATATTGGGCAAAAAATGGCCCAATTTGTACTCAACATGAGGCCGATTATTTGTCCAAGCAACTGTTGAGTAAATTAAAGATTTTGCATGATTTACCCAGTGTTGGATAAAATGAAAATCCCCATCTTTTAACCAACAAAAATTTACCGAATCAGAAATGCACCCAATTCTCACCATAATGTGTAGCATATTACACACTAGCTGGGCAAATAAGTTGGACAAAATATTATATATATCATATATGAAAGGACATTAGTGCCGCGGCGGAACTCATACCGCGGACCTTGTGATCCACAGTCCTGTGACATATCCACTCGACCGCGACAACTCTAATATAAGAACAGAACCCTATTGATGCATAATTTGCCCGACTTACGTTTGCCCAGTTACATCTGCCCAACTAATTTTAAACATTTAATTGGGTAACTATACATGTAGTAAATGGTTGGTAGAAAATAACCTTATTGTTTGACATGAAAAATTGCCCAACTTTAATTTTTTTTTCTTTTTTTTCTTTGCCTCATCAGAGGATTTATTGATTATATATACATGGTTACATTCAAAGATACAGTACTACAAATCAAATTTACATAATCGCAAAAACATTATTATTGTCATAACAAAAAATTGCAATTAAGTTTTGCTTTGCAAAGCAATTGAATCATAATTAACATAACAATTATACTAATAGTTTTGTTTTCCTCTCTTTTTCTTTTCTTTTCTTTTCTTAAATAACACCCAACAGTTCTTTCGGTAAAAGCTTTCTGGTCATCTTTAAGTTTGATTTACTTTCGATTCTTTTTATAATTTCCCTATGGAGATTTTGTTTAGAAGCAACTTTTCTCTTGTCTATCCCAGTTATATTTCGTTTAACAATCAATTTATAAATGGTCCAAAATGCTATCGTAAAGAATAAAGTACAATGACTTTCACAATCTATTTTGAGCAGGTGTTGGATATTGAGCGTCAGTATCCTTACTTTGTATATATCTCTTAATATTTCTTTGAGATGTTTAATGAATGGCTCAATTAGTTTGCATTCTATAAATGCGTGATTCATATCCTCTTTTATATTACATGTTGGGCATACATCGTCATTGGATATTCCCCATTTGAAAAGATTACTTCTTACTGGCAATATATTATACAGTAATTTCAAATTAAACTCTCGTAATTTGCTTTCTCTAATTTGTGCAAGATTACGCTTGAATACCGTAGACCAATCAATATCTACATTAAGTTCTTTTTCCCAATAAAGGCAACATGTGTTAGTTAATACAGTTCTCGAAGGAATGAGTTTATAGAAACGATTGCTACTTATATCAGTAACATGCTTTACGTTATTTGCCACCAGCAGATATGGAACATTGTTTTCATTTTCTTGTCTAGTATAATCATGCATAAATTCTTCTTTTAAACTATTGACCCATACAGGTGGTATCGCTCGTTTAAGTCTTGCATAGTCAAACATTGCATTGCATTTTCGTTTGGAATGCACCTGCGATTTAATATATTCTGTTGACCGAAAGCCATTTCTCGTAAAAAGGTCTCCTAAAAATACTAGACCACTGTCGTACCAGCCTTTATTAAAGAGCGACTGATTATCATACACCACATGTTTGTTGTGCCAAATAATCTGATCTGAAACTTTAACTGGTTCATGTATAGATATACAAACATCTTTCACTGTAGTGCAGTATCTAATCATTTCCCATGCCTTTAATATTTCTACGTAAAATGACGGAATTTTCTTTTGAACTAGAATATTATTAAGTGTGGTTATATTATAAGAGCAGTTCAACAGTAGCTTGATGCCTCCTAATAAGTTGAACCAGTAAGAAAAAAATGTTTTCCACGCTCCATTACTCTCATTGAAAAATCTACCTAACCATTGCAGTCGGAAGCTGAACAATTGCCTTTGTATGTCAAGTATTTTTATACCACCTTTACTGTAGTCTTCCATAAGAGAAACCCTTTCGATTTTTCTGTTTTCCCACTCCAAATAAATTTGAATATAATGCCTTCTATCATCTTCAACAAGTTTGGAGGGATGGAATCAACCATAATCAAGTCAGTAACTTGGCTAAGTGCTAGACTTTTCAGTACCGCGACTCTTCCAAAAATGGTTAAGCTTCTTTTTGTCCAGCTATCAAGAATTTTCCTCAATTTTATCAATTTATGCTCCCAGTCCATCTTTAGAGCTTCATTATTATTAAAATATATGTAGTGACCTAAATACCTTATAGGCTTATGGGACCATTTCAGATCATGATTCTCTAAATTCCAACTTCTATCAGTGTCTCCTAGTCATATCATGGCTGTCTTTTCTTTATTTATTCTTGGACCTGCTACTTCGCAAAACTGATTCAGTTCATGTAAAATTTCATTTAATGAAGTTTCATCCGGAACAAAAAATAATGTAAAGTCGGCATATTGCAACAACTTTAGTTTAAGGTCATACCCGACCATTTCTATTGGTTTAATAATATTATTTTTTCTCACTTTGTTTGCCATGAGCTCGGCAGCTAAGATAAACAGCAGTGCTGACAATGGACATCCTTGTCGTATGCCTCTTTCAACATCAACACTTTTGGAAATCCAACCATTAACCAATACCGAACTTGAAATATTTTTATATAGGGAAGAGATCCATTTGCGAAATGACTCACCAAAGTTAAACTTTTCTAGACATGAGTTAAGAAATTGTATATCTAGGACGTCGAATGCTTTAGAAAAATCTACTTGCATAATTGCTCCAGTTTGACCATTTTTAGTAAAATATTCAATGATGTCTTTTGTCAACCTTACATTACTGGCTGCCAGACGAACTTTTATATAACCTGTCTGATTTTCATGTACAACCTTCCCAATGACTTTCTGTACCCTTGCAGCTAAAACCGCTCCCATTATTTTATAGTCATAATTAAGCAAAGTGATTGGTCTCCAGTTTTTTAAATCATGAGCATCACCTTTCTTAAACAACAATGTAATGAGACCTTTCTGTTGTGTGTCCGACATCATTCCTGTCACATAACACTCATTCAACGCTTCAACCACCAATGTTTTTACCTGTGGCCAAAACACCTGATAGAATTCAATAGAGATTCCGTCTGATCCCGGTTTCTTATTTTTCTGCATTGCAAATACTGCACGTTTACATTCCTCTTCGGTAATTAATCCATCACACAATTCTTTATTTTCGTTAGATAATTGATCAATGTTTTGAAAACCAATATAATTGCTCATATTCTTGGTATCATGCTTTTCTTTTTTATACAAATTTGAATAGTACTTTACAACCTCTTCCATAATCTCTTCATTTTTTGCTAATGATTCGACTATCATTTCCACGTTTTAATTGTGAAATTTCCTTTTTCTTTGCATTACTCTTTTCTAAACCCCCAAAATACTTCGTACTTTTCTCTCCTTCTTCCATCCACCTAATACGAGCTCTGATTCCAGCTCCTCTAGATTCATGTCTATAAAATTTAATTTGCCCAGCAACATTACCCACCTATTTCGTCGGTGACTATATGGTTAATAGAAAATAACCCCATTATCAGACATCATTTGCCCAACATCGATTTGCCAAGTAACAACTACCCAACCTATTTTTTTACATTTCATTAGGTAACTTCAAATAGTAAATGGATGAGAGAAAATATCCCAATACAAAAGTGAAAGCACAACAGCTCTTATCTTATTTTAAATATACAAAATTAAAGAAGGCATTTCTGCAAAATTGGTTAGATAGATTATGCTATGTTAATGATTTTGAACACGAATGTTACAAAAGATATTTGTTGTAGGTAAGGACATTGGAAAAAATATATATTATCTCCTGAATATTATTTGTAATTATGTGCAATATGCAATTTATAAATGTTACGTTAAGAAGATTGTTAATGGTTCTGTTTATTACCCACATACTTTGTTTTTTTAATTCAAGTCGTTGCTTATATAGATTATGTCTAAGATATGAATTTGTTAGTTAAGAAAATAATACTTAGCTGAAAGAATTGTTGAATATACTTAAATGTTTAGCCTATGTTATGTTTCACTCAATCATTGAGTCATTAATGTAAATATTTATTGAAATTATGGAAATAAAAACCTCGCTTGAGGATAAGAGAACAAAACAAAAAAAATCATGGGACAGAATTGGCCCAAATTCGATTTACCCAGTAACATCTGCCCATTTTTTTTTTACAGCGTATGTCCAAGGACAAATTAAATATAGAAGGGAAAAGAAGAAGAGTAAGAAATGGAAATTAATTTAGAACGACGGCTTAAAACTATGTAGATTAAACTAGGAACTACAGTCAGGTATTCAGTTTCAGGCTTTAACAATTTGTCTATTGTGATCTGTTTACATTATGAATTAACATTTAGAATAATAATTTGTTTATTGTGATCTGTTTACATTATGAATTAACATTTAAATTAATAGAATAATCTCAACAGTGAAGAGGAATAGTCGTGAAAGTACAAAATTGCATGGGCAAGACATATAAAGCTATTATCATAATTATGGCATATCATTGTCATTATATTATTATGATTTTGTTTAAATTATTATTATTATTATTAGTAGTAGTAGTAGTAGTAGTAGTGGTAATATTAGTAGTAGTAGTAGTAGTAGTAGTAGTAGTAGTAGTAGTAGTAGTAGTAGTAGTAGTATCATTTATGTTATTATTTATATCAGAATTGCAGGAGTGATCACCACTTCATATTTTTTATCTAGAGTTTGAAATTATTAATATCAATATATATAACAGACACGAAACGTAAAAAATATAAAACATATCCGACATCTGGCCGTATAGGCAAAGGGAGGCATATACAGCTAGAAATCAGATATGTTTAAAATGAGTGGATAATGATCTATGAATAGCGGCTAGAAATCGGAAATGAAAACTGCAATATTCATTTTTTTAAATTAATTAGGCAATATATAAAATGCAATTACTAATGGTTACCGGTAATAAACAAAACTATTGCAATGGATCAGTATAAAATTAATCTAGCATACAATAGGAATTGACAAACCGCATGTCGTCGTTCGATAACGGAAGCAACATCACGAAAAAGAAAACAGATAAATAATTCCAAAACACGTGAAAACAACGCTGTAATAGGTTTTTAAGACAATGACCCCCTTGGAAAATTACCCCAAATACAATTACCTCCCCCGAAAAATAAATTACCCCCTAGGACAATAACACTCCGAGGATAATGACCGCCTAGGACAAATACCCCCTGGACAATCACCCCATGACTATAACCCCTTTAGGACAATAACCCCTGAATACAATTACCCCCTAGAACAATAACACTCTGAGGATAATGAACGCCTAGGTCAATTACCCCCTGGACAATCACCCCTAGGACTATAACCCCTTTAGGACAATTACCCTTGAATACAATTACCCCCTAGGACAATAACACTCTAAGGATAATGAACGTCTAGGTCAATTGCCCCCTGAACAATCAACCTAGGACTATAACCCCTTAGGGACAATTACACTCTGAGGACTGCACGCGGACGCCTATCATCTAGAAAATCACCATTGGACCAATAGTACTTTCTCAAGATTATCTTCTGGATAGAAGACTACCAATCGTCACAATTACCGTTAACCTGGGTGCTAATTGTTGACTGATAATCATTACGGTAAATGTATTTGAATGGTTATGATTGCCATCCAATCGGCTTGTACTTTATATGATATAGATATGTGTATATACATAATACATAATATATAATATGTGTTCTTATATGACTTACTACCCGTCTCTGTTGCTATTCATGCGATTATATTACTCTCATTATGCTAATCACATGCGATTATATTACTCTCATTATGCTAAGCACATGTGAAGAAAAAACTGTTTCCACAGCCTATCAGGACAATTGCCCACGGAAATCAACAGCGTCCAACTAACCCCCATAATTTTACCAATAGGTCAATTACCCCGAAACACCCCGAAAAGAATTACTCCCTAAGACAATAATTTTACCCCTGGACAATCACTTCCCTAGGACAATTACCCCTGATGACAATTACCCCCAGAAAACGATTCCCTTAGGACAATTACCCCCTAGGTCAATTTTCCTAGTGATAATTATACTATAGTTTTTTGTTTTTTGTCGTGTTTTATTTCTTCACCATGTAAAATAACTGTTTACAGAAAAATAAAATTCAGTTACAATATATAATAACAATACATAGTAGGAAAAATGCATCAACAAAAAATGTTTGAAGCGCAACGTCCCTAAGATAATAGCTGGTAATTATTAGGTTTAAATAAAACATTGCTTTAAGGTAAAGACCAGTATTGGAAAGGCCCCAATTTCAAAAAAATAAATGGAAGCTCTTTATTACCAATCATGTGAAAGAATATGTTTTGACTAATACATGATGATACAAATTTTGCCGGGAAACCGCCTACTAATTGATATATTTGGTAAATTGGTTTATCTATTGGACTGTGAGAGATAAACGCACGTGTCGCGCACGTGTGCGTAGTCCCACATACATCTTTCTGTGTACAGTGCTTGTGACTTTACGAAGACTGGGCCAAATTTCTTATCATTTTGATGCTTCCAGAACCTTGCAGTACACATATATGCTAGATGATCAACCTTTTCTGATCGATTCCACAACGTTTCTTTCACAATGCAATCGCATGACCATGTCTTTATCTTTAAAATGACACATTCTGTAATTACAAAATAAAACAAAATACAAAATCATACCCCTTAAACTTCTCTTAACAAAAAATAGCATTAACATAATGTACCTCAAAAGTTAACAAGCATATTTGGAGAGAAATAATTCCTTTAGTTTTTTTTAAATAACAAAAGATTATTGCAAGTTCGTATTTCCTGTGTCAAAGCGTTCCAAATGTCAGGACCTACATATCTAATCGACCTGTGGGCTTAATCACTCCTTGGTGTAAACAAATGGAATTCAGAATGTCTGGTTGGGTAGTTATGAATGTCTCTATTTAGAGTAAAATCGTTACAAAATGATAAAGGCAGGTCTTTTTTTTAATCAAGTCTGCACATGAACACTGCAATTTGCATGAAATGAATATCAGTAACTTTCAAAGTTAAGGGAGTTATCGCCCAAAGAGTTAATTGTCTTAATGGGATAATTTGAAAAGGGGGTATTGTTCTAAGGCAGTTATTACCATTAGGTCGTTTTCCAGTTGTTGTCCTGGGAGGTACTGGGGGTATTTGTCCTAAGGGATAATTGTCCCAGTGGGTAATGATCCACGGTGTAATTGTCCTAGGAGGCGGTTTCCGAGGCAAGCGCGTAGCCAGGATTTCATTTTAGGGGGGCCTGGGGGGGGGGCGTTAGTGAGCACGCGAAGCGTGTGAATCACTTAAAGAGCGCGCGTAACGTGCTCCCTAGGGGGTGGGTGCAGGGAGGGCCTCCCGCGCGAAGCGCGGTAGCTTCGAAAGAAGACGATTCGTTGTACCTTTCTCGACTCATAATCCTTGTCTGAATTCAGTCCGCCCCTCCTGCGCATAGCGCGGAAGCTTTGCCATATTATTAGACGAAGACGATTCGTTGTACCTTTCTCGACCCATAATCCTTATCTGTATTCAATCCCCCTCACGCGCGAAGCGCGGAAGTTTTGACGTTTCATTAATTTATTAAAGAAAGCAGACGATTCGATGTACCGTTCTCGACTCTTAATCCTTATCTGAATTCAGTTTCCTCCCCTCTCGCGCAAAGCGCGGAAACTTTGAAGTTTCATTAAATTATTAGAGAAAGAAGACGACTCGAAGTACCGTTCTCGACTCTTAATCCTTGTCTGAATTCAGCCCCCCCCCCCCCTCCTCCTGCGTGAGGTGCGGAAGCTTTGACGTATTTTTAGACAAAGAAGACGATTCGTTGTACCTTTCCCGACCCTTAATCCTTATCTGTATTCAGTCCCTCTCTTTCGAAGCGCGGAAGCTTTGACGTTTCATTAAATTATTAGAGAAAGAAGACGATTCTTCGTTCCGTTTTCGACTCTTAATCCTTAATTTGAACTCAATTTCCCCCGTTCCGCGCAGAAGCTTTGACGTTTCATTAAATTATTAGAGAAAGAAGACGATTCGTTGTACCGTTCTCGACTCCTTTCCCCTTTTCTTCCTACGTCCTCTTACTTTTTTTCTTTTCTTTCTCTCTTTTTTTTTGGCCGGCGTTTAGGGGGGGGGGGGGGGGCGACCGCCCCCACCGCCCCCCTGGCTACGCGCCTGTTCCGAGGTGAAATTTCCATGGGCCTGGATGTCTTTTGAGAGAGTAAATTTCATTTGGTAATTTGCCAGGGCAATGTTCCTATACAGTGCGTCCAAGAAAAAACGAAACCGAGAATTATCGATTTTTATCATAACTTAATAACAATTATGATTAATAATTGACACATATTTGTAAAGTTTAGATCCTACTCTTTTATTTGATGTAACTCATATGATGCATATTTCATGCATGAGTGATAAAAAACAATTTGGAGGACAAGAGGAAACTAAAAATTTATTTTTAGGGCGGCATCTGAATTTCAAAGCGAAGATCACATATCTAGAAAGTTCATTATCTGTCCTTACATATGACACCTCAATTAGAAAAAATGAGCCAGGAATAACAAAGTTCTGTTTGTTTAAGGTAATGCTTGCATTTCCATAATTTGATTAAACGAATTCGTTTTCACTGGCTGCCTGCCGTAGCAACAAACAGAATTGACAAAAGACTCAACTCCTTTTCCTGTCGAACTGCCATACATCAAGTCTTTCGTCTTCTTTTCGTGAACTATGCATCATATGAGTTGCTTCAAATGAAAGAGGAGGATCTATTTCCTCGACTTTGCTCCTCCATCCTGTTGGTGGCTTGGAGTTTCCATTGTACCTGTGGATGGCTTATTTTTACTCCTTTTTCTTCATTTTGGGCCCAACGAAATTTTCAGTTTCTGATGCAATGCTATCTCGAGGTTCTTGCTTTTGTACTTGTAATTGTTATAATTCTGAATATTTCTATTACGTGTACTCTGCTTTTTTTTTTTTTTTTTTTTTTTTCCCCCCAGATCATCTCAATCGTTTGTAAATATCTTAATTTGTCATTAATTTTGTAACACAGCATTTGTACTTTTTTGGAAAGTTTGTATATGTTATGATTTGATTTCTTAATAAACACATAAATAAAAAAAAAAGAATAAAAAAAAAAAAAAAAAAAAAAAAAAGGAGGATCTAAGCTTTACCTATATGTGTCATATATTAATTATAAGTGCGATTGAGTTATGATAAAACATCGATAATTCTCGGGGTTATTTTTCTGGGACGCACTGTACAATGAGCAGCACTGCCCATAGAAATTGGCCTAAAAGTGTGAAGTCTTTCAATTCATTTCTTTCAGTGCACACTCGTTTCCTGACGCCCTTGGCTTCCCACAAAGCCATACAATAAAAAAGCTCGGCAAATTTATTTTGTATCTTTACCAGAAATCAATTTTCTCTTACTAGTCAGGATAACCATCATGCATGACGCTATGCATTCCTTTCACAGAAGAAGAACTATAGAAAGAAAAATGAAAGAGCTACACAATAAAGGGGGAATTCCACATTTTTCCACTGCTCTCGGTTGACACACTTTGCATGGGGAAAAACAAATATATCAAGCGACTCTCATGTTAAATAGGCCGTCATTCGAATATTTTTGTTTAATTCAGTTTAATACGGTTTATTTCATATCTT
Source organism: Strongylocentrotus droebachiensis (assembly GCA_035222895.1). Lineage (NCBI taxonomy): Eukaryota > Metazoa > Echinodermata > Echinoidea > Camarodonta > Strongylocentrotidae > Strongylocentrotus > Strongylocentrotus droebachiensis. The sequence continues at coordinate 3,098 of JAVYIG010007703.1, read as the reverse complement.
ATATTTCATGTGTCAATTTGTTTACAAGAAATATAATTGTTATAACATTGCCGAGGTATATTGAATAAACATAATTACATAAGATAAATCAAATCACTTAGTTTTGCTTGTACTTACTTGTAATTCAACATTATTAAAGGGAATGTCAACCCTGATATTAAGATGGTTTTAATAAAAGCAGGAAATGAGAGACACAAATTAGTGAGTTTGAGCAATATACGATTACAAATAGGAAAGATATGAAGTTTTAGAGTGAACACCAATCGCAACGGTTTCATTTTGTTAGTTATGGAAGGAGGAAGATAACTTCCCATAAATATAAGAGAAGAAAAAACAAGATCTTGATTTCATTAAAATCTCAGAATTAAACTCCTAAGCAGCGATGAATCATAAGGATCAAATAATATGATCTTAAGTCAAAATAAATATTAATATGACTTTGCATACAGTTTTAGAAACTCGGAGAACCAATCCCGACTAGCACTCGTGCTAACTTTTGGTTGTCCCTTTAACAACATTTTAAGTTTTTAAGTTTTAAAATATCCTTTATTTGAATCACTTATATGCTATTTGAACTCTGTGAATTTCAATTCCAGTCACAAATCTCTACGTATTATTAAGTTATAGCTAATTCACAGGTTTGATATGACATGATATATGATCAATTTAATTTGTACATATGGTTCAACTATGGATATTTTCTTTTTCTTTGTAACTCATGTACATGTATATGTATCGACATGATATTTTGTTACCCACTTTATAGATACATTTTGTAACATTGTGTTATGTTGTTGTTGTTAATGAATTCAAATCTAAAAAAAATCAAATTGTACAGATATAATTTCGTCATTGTATAATTTCGTAAAAATAAAGATGATAACAAATAACAATCTTTACGCTCAGTTTTATAAAACATCCACCTGGTGGCTCCTGTTGTCAGTGGATTAAATTTTCTGGAGAAGGTAAAACAGAAAGTTTACCAAATGTAAACACTTAAGATACACATGAGACCAGCCTTGGAGCATTATCTATAACGTTAGGAATTGATACTTGTTATATTACACGTGATAATGAATCGTTTCTCAAGACTATGGTTAACCTTCACTGTTTATCCCTGTGTATGTGGACAAGCCCTAAGGGTCACCCTTGTTTCTTTGTTGTCTCGCCTGAGTATGGCAATCTCTTGCTCATGTTGTCGTTTCTTGAACTGAGAACTTTCATAGTAGGCCCTGTGGTCACGCTCTGAACACAAGAATGGTAAAAAAAAACGAATAATAATGATAATGATAATAAGGATAATAATAACAATAATAATATTAATAATGATTATGATAATGTTAATGATACTGATAATAATGATAATAATAATAATAACATTAACAATAATAGTATAGTAAAGTAATATAATTCTAATATCGAGAGAAGATGTCAAAAATTGTAAGTAAAAAGTATTAATAACTGATTGGGTGTTATTTTGCCTTGCAGTTATCTTGTATTTGATAGATCATTATTTTTGTTGAATCAGCTGTAAACTTCCGTGCGCGAATTAAGTTCTCGCAGTTTTTTAAAAACTTTTTCTTCAGTTGCAGCGCATTCCGATTCGACATCGAATTTTGAGATCTCGATATCTCCAGGAAATCTTTGACGATAAATTTTCTTGTTGCACCAACTTATAGTCTTAAATTTTGCCGTCCGATTGGTAATAATTAAACTATTTGTGTAGAATCATGAGAAATCAGGGATCGAACATCACATTTCTTATATTTGTTTAAATCTCCGCGAACTTTAGTCATCTCATGCAGAGAATAAAAAATACAATTGCTTTAAATCTGACAGACTTCCTTTATACAATAGGCCTAGAGTCTATATTGTCGACGAAATTACCGATCTGGGATTCGAACCCTCAACCTTTCGACTTAAAGTCAAGTGAATGAACCACTATACCACAACATTTTCTTACCTTTGAGAGCGACTTTACCCCCGGTATTGCTCGATGTTGTCATAGATGGTCCACGCACTGGCCATCGGCTCTTGCCCCTTCGATGGACCCATCATCGGTGGTCAGTGATGACGATCGATGGTAGTCAATGACCAGGGTGAAAACAAAAATATGTTTAAGCAGGCAGGTTGGTGTGATGTGGTGATGGAGGTGCTTGGCAGAGAATATAGGCCTATTCGTGGAGCAAGGCCTTGCTGGAATGCGGAGAAAACTGTTTGAGAAAAATTAATAAAAAAAGTTGTTTGGATCGAAATAACATTTAATCGATTCGGCTTGTGAGAAAGTTGGAATGCACCCTTCGGGGAATGAGCAAATGTGACAGGATTGATTTTTGCATCATAATTATGAAACTATATTCTTGTGTTTATCATTTGTCCCTCGGACAGTAACTGCGTGGAATGCACTTTCGAAGATCACCCTTGACGCTACTTCACTGGAGGGCTTCAAGGGAGCGCTTCCACCCAGCATCTAGACCAAGAACTAGATAGTTTATTCCTCAGCACTACATCCTGACATATGGATCGTCGTAGAAGTAGTACAAGTAGAAGTATACAAATTACATCATGCGGGAATTCAACAAAATCAGCACAAAAATATGCATAGTTAAAAAAAAAATGTTTTCAATTGTAATCATTATCATTATCATTATCAACATTATTTTCACAATATTATCGCCATCACCATCATCATCATCGTCATCAAAATAATTATCATTTTCATCATTATTACCATTAGATCTACTGTCATAATCATAATTCCATCATCATTATCTCATTATCTCAGAATCTCAGAATGGCGTCTAGATCTAGACATCGCTTAGAAGCACCGTCTAGAGGTGGTGTCGCTTCCGTGCAGTGTGCATTTTAGATTGATGCACGGTTCTTTTGGAGGCATAGTTTAAAGGTAATACAAAGTTTTGGGAAATTTTGAAAATTGGGTGGATAGTGATTCTTTACAATTTTGATATATTTGGATGCCCCGTGGATGTATTATAAGCATTAGAAAATTTAGCCCCTAAAACACTTCTGCTTTCGAGAAAAGTTGAATATAAAAATTTACCGGTGCTCCCGGTAAATTTTGATAAATTTGAAATGGC